>OZ014438.1:27991183-28119527 GCA_963966035.1 Acleris laterana
TTATGTACGCTAGTCTTTTGTTTTTGGCGGGTTTAAATTTTAATCTCGCTGCAAGAATGGAACTCACTCGTGAAAATATTCGTGCTATGATTTATTACGATTTTCGGCGTGGTTTAACGCAACAACAGTGCATAGATCAACTAACTTCGACTTTTGGTGATGAAGCTCCATCCAAAACTACTGTGTATCACTGGTTTAGTGAGTTCAATCGTGGACGTAGTATGCTCAGGGACGAAGTTAAGGATGGTCGCCCGAAATCGGTCGTTGTACCACAAAATATTGAAGCTGTGCGAAAACTTATAATGCATGACCGTCATGTTACGTATCGCGAGATAGAGGCGACTATAGGCATATGTATGACGAGCATTAATAAGATATTACATGAACACTTAGCTGTGAAAAAAATTTGTTCGCGTTGGATCCCGCACAACTTAACTAAGGATCAAAAAGAGGCTCGCGTCGAATGGTGCAAGGAAATGTTGAAAAAATATAACCGTGGTGACTCAAAAGCTGTTTATAATATCTACACAGGTGACGAATCCTGGATCTATGCGTATGATCCCGAAACTAAACAACAATCAACGGTGTGGGTGTTTCAAAATGAGCCGAACCCTACGAAAGTAACTCGTGCAAAAAGCACCTTGAAGCAAATGGTGGCCTGCTTTTTTGGTATTAATGGCCATGTGGCTACAGTGCCCCTAGAGAATCGTAAAACGGTTAATTCGGAGTGGTACACGACCATTTGTTTGCCGGAAGTATTTGAAAAAATACGGAAAAACAACCAGCGACGGAGAATCATTCTGCACCATGATAACGCCAGCTGTCATACATCACGTGAAACGACTCGATTTTTGGAAGGTCAAAATATAGAATTAACGGGTCATCCACCTTACAGCCCTGATTTGGCACCCAATGATTTCTATTTATTTCCAAATGTAAAGAATAAATTACGTGGTCAACGATTTTCGACCCGTGAAGATGCCGTCGACGCGTTCAGACAGCACGTTTTGGAGATACCTCAGTCAGAGTGGAAAAAGTGCTTTATAAATTGGTTTCAACGTATGCAAAAGTGCATCGATTATCACGGAGAATACTTCGAAAAACAATAAAACCATATTTAGCCATGTACGTTTGTTTATTTTTTCTATTCCGGTTACATAAGTAGCAGCCCTCGTACTATAAGTTTATTTAATAAACCCTTAATGATCTCAGAAAAATAAAAAAAACTATTTAAGTACATTTTAAAATGACTATTGATCTTTTATTTGGGAAACCCAATAAAATAGTAAGTACCTACGTATAATATAATTATTTGCCAAAAAAGGTTTACCACCCCATTTACGTACTATATGCCGGACTTGCCTTAGAATAAGAAAAATTGAGTTTATTTCGAATCTAAACCTTATATTAACAAGTTGAAAGTACACTTATCATTGTCTTGCTTCAAGCTTTTTAAGGATTCGAATCCAAACATATAAGCACCCATAGAACGGCTGATATCATTACTAGACGGACTTACCTTGAACTACAGGGGAAGTCCGTCTACTCGCCGAATTTTACAAAATACCATATTTTTAGCTTAATATGTGATTAAAATAATCTGTCACTATAGCTTAACTATTATTTATGAAATTCTTCATCGTATGCGATTACATATATAACCTTTTTTGGCAAATAATTATATTATACGTAGGTACTTACTATTTTATTGGGTTTCCCAAATAAAAGATCAATAGTCATTTTAAAATGTACTTAAATAGTTTTTTTTTATTTTTCTGAGATCATTAAGGGTTTATTAAATAAACTTATAGTAGTAGCGATTTTAAACTACATACAACGTACGGCTGCGGTTAAGAAACACCGAGGACTTTGGTTTTCAAGTATTACAAGCTTAGGATGTAAATGTATGAACGTTCAAATAATTAGATATTTTGATGTCAAGAAAATATGAGTGTACGACACACAAATTCAAAAGGAATGAAAAGGGTACTAATAAAATGTGTAAATAGATATAATAATATAATATAGAATATGAAGCCGATGATCATGAATTCGAATCCCGGTAAGGGCATTTGTTAGTGTGATCTACACAGATATTTCTTCCTGATTCATGGGCTCATGTGCAATGTCGAAATAATTAATTTATCTATAGTAACCCAAGTAATACAGTATGTAAATGAACGAAAGGCAAAGAATTAAACCCGTCAATGTTTAGGCGAGAAAAATGGATGTGGTACCTAATTTAATGAAATCAGGAAACTTTTTACTGATAGTGTAAAAAAATAATAAAAATGTAACTCCCTGTCTCATTTGTTTACAATCTTATCAGTGACAACAACGTAAACGTCATAATGTCAGTTAAAGTATAAAGGTGTGTGCACATTCACGTATTAAATGCGACGCAGTTCTATGTGTCGTCCGCCGTTATGTACACATCTCTGCAAGCGACGATAATTATTGTCATGCACCCTTCTCATCAAACTAGGATTTTCTCGAATACGGCGTTTGATTTTCTCGAAAGCTTGAACTATTCGTAATTCCATTTCTTCGCGAGTACTTGATTCTTTTTTGAACACCAACTGTTTCACCCAACCCCAAAAGAAATAATCAAGCGGAGTGAGATCCGGCGAACGCGGAGCCCAAGGGATTGGTGCGAACCGCCCGATCCATTGGTTTCCAAACATGTCGTTTAACCTGTTCCGTACTCGAATCGCGATATGAGGAGGAGCACCGTCATGTTGGAACCATGTCTGTACGTTGTGACTGAGAGGTAAGCTATCAACATAGTGACTGAGAGGTCCGTTAAGCACTTGGAGATACCGCTCAGCGTTTGTTGTGCCAATTATGAACACTAGCCCAATGATATCGTTGTCTCTTATACCGGCCCATACATTTATTGACCACCTGGTTTGTTGAGACAGTTCGCGACCTACGTGTGGATTTCGAACTTTTGGAGCCCAATGATGGACAACCCGTCGATTCCACATAGTATTCCTTGTAAAGAGGCTCTCATCACTCCAAATAACTTTTCTTAGAAAGTGAGGATCTTCTCTTATTTTTTCTAACGCCCAATTAGCATACTCAACCCGTCTGGGATAATCGTCAGGTTTCAACGCTCGAACCTTAGTTACGGAGAAAGGATGTTGCCGATCGCGTTTTAGTATTTTGTGTACGAGGGTGTGACTCAAGCCTAAATTGCGTCCTGCTCGCCTAGTACTAGAACCTGGTTGGTTTTGAAAATGATCCAATACCTGTTCTTCCCGCGTAACATGAACACGTTGAGGGCCACCTGAGTTCACAGGCACCGGCCGATCGTTATTTCTGAGCCGTGTAATGGCATTAACAATGACACGAGCATTAGGGGAAGATGGGGTGGCTTGGCTTCGTACAAAGGGAGCATTCGTACAGTGGTCATATCTCGACTATCCATCATGCTAAAGCGTTCATATTTATATGTGTGACTGCCGCTCATATGCATAGGCTACCCTCAAAAAGTGATGGCAGTGCAGCAGCAAATTTCGCCATAAATAATTAATATGTGTTTCCGCGACCCGAAAGTAATTTTTGGTCCTCCTTTCAATGCGTCTGTCTCTAATAAGTTTTACTTGAATTAGAAAAAATATTTTTATACAGTTGGTAATTAGATCCTTGAGATTAATATGTAAACAATGGTTTTGGGATTACTTTAACGGTTATTTTCTATTTTGATTATGTTTCTGATCGTTTTGGTTGGGGTACCTTCGTACAGTCAAAATGTATGCAATTTTATACCGTACGAATGGGGTGCCCGTGTAAGTTAAAAAATTGTATATCAAGAATAATTATAATTACAAAACCAGGTCAGTAAGATATGCCCAAAAGATGACTAAAACAGGTGAAATAGCTGAAAATCCAATGAATTCTGGGAAGAAACGAATAGTGTATGAAGGCACCCCACGTATGGGGTACATTTGTACAATGCCCATTTTTTGAGAAAACCATTATATCTTGGCAAAGTGGCTTTGTATTAAAACTGAAATACAAAATGATTATAGCCAAATAAGTGGATGATGAAGTAGCATTCATCTCATATTGAAAAAGCGGTTCGTTTTTTTTTTACAAGGCTAAGAGTAAAAAGTGTACGAAGCCACCCCATCTTCCCCTACTTGGTTGCCTTCTTGTAGGATACCTCTCGGAGTACAAGCGGAGGGCTGCATTCCCATTGCCCCTGCACTCTACGTACGCAAGGATCATATCCATTATCTCAACCGCAGTAAAATTTAAAGGCATTATTATTGCAATTACGATTTAAATTTATATGACGAAAGTGAAGGATGTCAAATATCAAATTGAAAGAAAATACAATTTATTGGTAGCCTAACCTTTTTGTTATGAAAAAAAATAATCTGTCGTTCTATGGTTTGAGACAATCATGACAGAGCAAAAATGGCAGAGACGATGTTTATTAGTCTTTGTTATTTATTTACACATTTTAGATCAATTTGTTCTACTGGTCAAGGTTTAGGGAGTTATGAAAATCTATAAATCCCCGGGAGCTAAGTCGGCTATAACTGCCCTAAACGCCTGCGTGTTATAAAACCCTTTCCGAGCAAGTGTGATGAAAAATAATAAAATATTAGCTACAAATTAATAAGGCGGGGCTACCCAAGTAACACGTAACCTATATAAGGTGCTAACAAATTAGTTACGGATATTTTAAGAGATAATACATTACATTAAAACAATTTACTTTTAACTGTAATTAAGGAACCTTTGTATATCATTTTATTGTTTTAATTTACCGAACAAAAAATATAAATTATAATTAATCTTTAAAATAATCACCCCTATTATGTACCTGTCAAGATGTTTAACACTGTTTGTCAAAAGTTGTTTTTCATAAATGTCATTATGATTCGGCGGGAAAACTGTAGGTTATTAAATACTATGGTCCGACTTTTAATTTACTGCAGTAAAATGACACAGCCAAATGTCATTCTGAGAAATAATGATGCCACATTTATTTAAATAGTGCTTGACACGTTCACCTAACGAATGATTTGATCAAAGAACGAACTTAATATTTTATGAGCATTATATAGGTACTTAGCTAAGTAGATTATTTTATTACATTAAGCTGATCAAATTGCTTGCTTGCGTGATATTTGTAAAATTTAAGGAACCAACGGCATGTTGTTTAGTTACGTAATGGTTTGAATAAACCAAATAATTAAATAAACCGGATAAAAAAGGTCACGGGTAAACGGATAGTCAGTCTAACCATTACCACGACGCAAAAGGCTCGAAACGGCGGGAGCAGTAATTAAATAATATACGCGTTTCTATCCCGTAAATATTTGTTTTGTTCATTGCATAACGGGCACGGAAGTTTGCGAAAATATTAAGTTTGTTTTGTTATTTTCTTAATTACTAAAGTCATTTTGAAACCCTCCTAAATATTAATAGTATTAATGTAGTGGAAATAACTCGAATGAACTACAGTACATTGTTCATTTTTTCATTCATTCATTAGGCAACATCACTATTTTTTATACACCAAAAACTGACAACACTGAAGCTGTCATTCTACTGCACTGAATTAAAAGTCGGACCATAGCATCTGAATGATAGTTTAAAGAGGTTCTAGAATGTCTAAAGAGGTCTCATTTAATTATCTTATTAACAGGGTGTTTTAACGTAGCAAATTTGTTTCCTACTTTTCTCCAAAAAAACATAAGAAAACCTATGATGTTTCATAATTAAATGTACTCCGAGAGCGGAGTACTATCAGCTGTAAAAATATCGGTATCTAATTTGTTAGCACCTTATATATTAACCAAAGTGGATATGGATTTATGTCCAAAAGTCCGAATAACACTTTTAATTGGCATCGGCAAAGATAAAATAGTTTTTAATAGCATTTGGTTCGTTTCGAAATGCTTAAAGCTATACTATACTCTTAAATAAAGATTAAACTCCTACCAAAGCATCAGGTATTTATAATATACAGCAACTTAAATAGCTTTTACACTTACACAAAGGTTAAACTCTTATAATAGTAATTTGAAAAGCCCAATACATTAAATAAGCATTAACGAAATATTTTATCCTGCACAGAGCTGTAGTGGCAATTTTTGAAGATCAAATTTTTTTAATGATCTGTGTTTGTGTTCATTTAATGCTAATCCTATAGTAACATTCACTAAACAATTGATAAAATCTTAACTCCGTTTTCTTCATAATCTGTTTCTTCAATAAAGCTTTTAGTCGTATATTGATATAAAGAAATGTATTTTTATTATTGCAAGGAATAATTACATCGTAATTCAATTTTGCGAGTGGTTATTTTAGTAACATACTATAATCGTGTTTGTGTGCGTGCGTGTTATATTTTGTCGCCATGGATAAAAACGATTGGAAAAAAACTAATAATGCTAATAAAGTTTTACCAAATGATTTGCGATACCCTAATAAACACGATAGAAACTAATCACTATGGTGTATAATGGCAGCAAACATTATAATGTTCTTATGAAGTGTTGCAATATACCTGAATACTATTATTGAGTGTCTTATACTTTGGTAAACAGGCCCAAAGTATTTTGGTTAGCTATATTAAGATTACCAGCATTATTATACTTTCGTTGAATGCGTAAAGCATTTATATTATCTGACGCCATTTGCTTTCTGTTTCCCCTTGTTACGGAAACAATTAAAATGATTAAAAGTGACTAAATTCTGATTAAAAGAGCACTTTCTATAATTTTACTTTATGCGCGGTGCCTATAAAATCAACTCTATTCATTAAAATTAAGCTAAGAGCTTATAATTTTACAAAACATATTAAGAGTCGATTATAATTTTCTATATTTTTTGTGATAAAAAGCATTGTCACGAGGGCGCGTGGAAATATTACCACAAAACGTAACATGTTTTCTCAGTAAACTGACATCCGCAGCTGAATTTCACCCATTAAAGAAAATAAAGTTTACTTGCCATTCAATATTATTTTTCACAATTATTTACAATACTCGCGAATCTTTACTGCTCCTGCACCAAAAGCTCGCAATAAATACTAAATGTAACATAACTTTTTTAAAATCTATTGAGGAATTCTTTTCTACAAAGGAAATAAAACAATTAGCATTTGAATATGTTCCGTTTTAGAGATTGTATATTAATAAGGTGTATATTGGCTGTACTGTGGTCGCAATAAATGCTTTAAGTCTAGTGATTTGTTCTTTACCGACTTCAATAATAACTTTGTGCAATCATTGTAATGCTACTAAGCAGCCTTTATAAAGCTCAATGCTGTATAATTTGGGGCCCAAATTGCTCTTAAAAAAAGCTGTAGAAAAGTAAATACAGCTGATATAGGATTTGCATATAATGCTTTGCGCGTCAGTTCATGCTGTTGTATGTTTTTTATAATGGTGTTTTGTGTTACTTGGGTATTGCATAATAAATAAAGTACAAGCTATTAGTGGTTTTGTATAGATTTTTACTAATAGTATGGACTTGTACTTCATTATGCAATAGGCCCCTGGTGTCGTTACTAAAACATAATTGTATTTCGCTATCTTTTAAGGGAAATTTAAAACTATTGTCTCGTTGTCCGTCTGTCACACAGGTCACACTTGACACAATAGTTGATTACGCCAAAATAAATATCATATAAAAAGAACGAATGGTTCCCAAGACAGTTTGTCCTATAAGCATTTGATTTTAAAGACACGAGAAGAAATGCAAGGTATTGTACGCACGTTTAGAATGCGGGTGCAAAACTTAAAAACTAGCTGATAGTTAAGTTTTGTATTGACACAACACAATACAATGATAAAACCCGTGGATAAAACAGTCTTTAACCTTTTTGAACGCCACAGACGGCTCTGGCCGTCGACTGAAAGTCGCGACATTGACAACCAAGACGGCTTCATCCGTCACAAGTGCAACATTAAAAGACTTTGTTTCGTATCAATAAGGTGTAATTTGCGTAGCATATCAAACCATGTTTAGCGTGTGAGTGAAACATTTTGTATTCAACGTAAGCCGTTCAAAAGGTTAAGGTATGTAAATATCAATAGGTACAATATAAAATAATAGTGGTGCGTACGCGCTGCATTCTTATCATTTATTTAATTATTAATTTATTACTAAAAATATGCTATAATACTTATTACTATTATTATATTTATTTATTTATTATTAAGGGGCGGAATTTTCACAGCAAAAATCAAACCTCAAGAGGGATTGACTATAAGGTTTTATCAACTATTCCAGTTATCGATTTTATTAGATAGGATTCCGGACTATGACAAAATTCGCGATTATGCCGATTTTATAGCAAAAAATATGCTCCTGTTTATAAATTAAATGGAAACAGGGCACATTTTAAAAATAGACAATGTAGAGAAAATAATGTCGATTCTTTATTACTACAGACATGATAAACAAAATATAATTAGTACCTATATAGATTTCGATGCCTTCATTATCAATGAAGTTTAGTCTACTGTCAGTTATACTGTGTAACATTTCCGTTTTGGTTTTATATTTTAATTGTAACAAAATAAAACTAGTTACTGTTTTATAAGTTTGTTATTTTGTTAACCTTTATACACAAAATTTTCTTTAACAGATTTTTTTTGGTAGAGTGTCCCATTGCTGGGCAAAGGCATCCGCATTACAGGTCTAATTTAATTACCTAAAACATGTCTTGCGTGACAATTAATCACCGATAGTCGATAAAACACAATGGTCAATCCCTCTTGATGTTTGATTTTTGCTATGAAAATTCCGCCCCTTGGAGGCTATCCATATAAGTATGATGATGTGATAAGAATAAAGCGCGCACGCGTACGCACCAAAGTCCCGAGCGAGGGCGAAGGCGCGACGGCCCAGACCCACTCCTGCGGCGTGCTGAGCACGGGAACCCCTTCCGACGTCAGCACCACCCAGCCCCCGACACCGCCCACCAGTATCAACTCACCTAGCATCGACACAGCCAGGGCAGCCAAACCTGCCCAAATATTTAGCATTACTGGTTTTTGTGACAATGTTGTGGGTGACCAGGGGCGTACCCAGGGGGGGGGCAACTTGTAGCTGTTCGCGGCACCCACACAACTATATCGAGATAGAAGGAAAGAGTGTATGTACCTCGCGTGCCGAAACGTGGTTCTGAGTACTGCATTGCTCGCCGCGATGCTCAGTCCGCTCTCGACCGCTTTCCGTGTGTGACGGACGAATTTAAAAACAAAATGCCCTGTTGCTCGACAGTATACTGTTTAAACACCAAAAACGTAGGAGTTGTAAATCAAAACATTTATTTTCATAGGTAAGTACTCTTTGCCTAAAAATATCTGTAATTATTTATAATATAAAACAATTTATTTTGTTGCATAGTATTAATTTCATATAAACCGTAACGGGCGAGTCTGTGTCTAATGCTACTTTTCCATTGCGGCTTTAATTTGACGCGCCAGACTTGGCATGCAATGAAAACCAGCAACGAAAATAAACCAATCCGAACTGTCGAGCACTTGTCGAGACCCGTTCAAGGTTGATTTCTCATTTTCTGTCAAAAGTAAGATAATTATAGTGTTGTACCCGGCGATTTTCAATGCCGATTTCTTAGTCGATTAAAATCGATTTAGAAAACAGAAAAAATGATAATTATTTTTATAGTCTTTATTATTTCTAGCGAGCCGATCTACACAAAGGCCATTGTTTGTGTACAATACTATTATCTTTCTTTGTGTCCGTAACCGCAAGCCGATTACATACAAAAAAGTTAGAACTACATTGAATGTCCATAGAATTATCAACCCTATCCTCTTAGTCCGTAGGTTTAAAATGTAAAGTGTCAGGATACAGATATGTCTTTATTATCTGGCGACAGAAGATGGTAATGTTGTGTAGGGAATAAGACCGGTTCAAATAATAAAGACATGGCTGTATCCTAACACTTTACATTTTAAACCTACTAACTAAGAGGATAGGGTTGATAATTCTATGGACATTCAATGTAGTTCTAACTTTTTTGTATGTAATCGGCTTGCGGTTTCGGACACAAAGAAAGATAATAGTATTGTACATAAACAATGGCCTTTGTGTAGAAGATTGGCTCGCTAGGAATAATAAAGACTATACAAGCTTTTATTTAACTTGCAATGTATGTACCTATATGCGTATGTAAATATTGTAAATATGTGTAAAATGTATGGGTCCAATGTTGCAAATTAAATTTGACCCACTTCCCGTTAGCGGAATGGGCTGAAATTTAGACCACATACTCGTACGTAAACTCAATGACAATGCAATATTATGGTATCTAAGATATGATCTCATGATGGAGTCGGAAATTGGCGACAGGATCTCCGCTATTCTTCGATATAGGCGTGCGGGCGCGTCGTAATCGTAAGGCGAGCGGGCGCGTCGTAAGACCAGCGCGTGCGTCCTCTCCCGCCGAAGTCTGTTGGCTCACTGCCGCTCTTCCGTTGCGATCGATAACACCACAGATTAGAAACGATTTTGTTTATGTTGTGCACATCACTAAAAGACTCGCGTGACGTCAAAGTGCCTACGCAAAATGTTACACGCTCGGCTCTCATATATATCGACGAACTCTTTCCTTCTATCTCGATATAGTTCTGTGATTCCACCTTGGTCTTTAGAATTAGCAGGGCATTTGCAATTTTGACATTAAAACTTTCCCACCCGGTTAAGTTAAGTGGGTACTAAACATCAGGTGGCATGTGCGTTCGTCTCCTTGACATAAAATAATTGTTTATACCTACTATTAGGTAAACTGCAACATGTTAAGACTGCACCGAGAAAACGCCGAGCGTCCAGTGGCGCCCTCATTACTATTATTGTGTTTTCTTATTAACTAAAGAATTTCCTTGGAACCAGACGATGCATTTTTGTAGCGCAAGTAAAAACACAATTTATGGGATACCTACGTAGCAAACTTTAATAACAATTACCCTTTGAGTAGTCAGCTTAACGGGAAAAGGGGGCTCCTTTTTTCCGTTACGTTGATAAATCAAAGGTGAATTGTTATTAAACTATGTGATATACCCTATAAGTTCTGTTTTCATTTGTAGTGCAAAAACATAACGTCCAAATTCAAGAAAATTTTGCTAGCTATTATTATTAATTATTTTCAGAGCCCGGATATTTTGCGGCAAAACAAAAAACTATTGCCAGTGTTAGAAATATTTTTTTTAATGATATAAGTATCGATATTTGTGTAATATAAGGTCCAAGAAATAAAAAAATATTACATAAAACATTTTAATTGAGTTTTGTATAAAATTATATAGAAACAGATGCAATTCCTTCTTCGAAATCCACGTCAGCACACACAGTACAGTCACTTCATTCAAAGTTTTACCTCTTAGTTACCCGATGGGTTAATTTATTACTTGATAGAAAAAAGCAGGAATTAAGATTTAGATGGAATAACACATATAAAATAATTTAAATATAATAATACTCGAAAAGATAAAAAAATATTTCTAACACTAGCTAGATTGCAATAGTCTTTTGTTTTGCCACGAAAAATCCGGGCTCTGATTATTTATTATACACACTCCTACCTATACTTCTTTCTTTATGTATTTGTTGACCCTGCACATTGTAGAAGGACAGGGTCTGATTCCAGTCTGTGACGAGAAGGTATGATTTAGAGAAGATTACTGCCCACACAGCAGACTCACGAGACACTCTTTGGATTTCGTCTCCAGTCTGAAAAAAAAATTAGGTTATGAGATCTACATCGTCAACCATAATATCACATGTGTAATTAATAGGTAACATTTTTATTTTGATACTGCAGGATTCCTTACACCCAACACCACAAACGCATAAATTCGAAACTGCCTTACTTTGTCCCTTATAGAAACTGCACCGACAGCCAACCCTACAGCCAAGTACTGTCCGTTGGGCGACCAACTACAACAAGTGATGCGGCCTGGCACGCGGTACTTTTGGACTGCTTTCACATCCGCTGACCAAAATGCAAAATCTGACATAGCACAGGATGCCAAGTGAAATGTGACAGGGTTATATGCGAGACACTGAATAGCTTCACCATGCCTGTTAAAAAAAATAGTATTAAGATAAGTATAGGTATAGTTATCAAAGCATAAAAGATTGTCAAAAATATCTGAACTTGACTGTATTGTTAAGGGCTTTAGAGCTTGTTCAACTTAAATGATATTATGTATTTGATGGGACTGGGTAGGGTCAGACGATTCATATTAAATTCAAATCAAACGGTCGAAACATCTGCTAAGTAGGTATATTAAAATTGTTTAAGGTCTAAAATAAAGGACAACTAGTAATGGTCGCTTACTAACTGTAATCGATTGCCATTAAAAACCAAATTGCACTTGATTGCTCATGAAGTATGGTAAAAGCCCAGGCCCAGTGCAGACGCATAGAGAGCATTATCGAAATAAATTTCTTAATCATTATTTAATGTATAAGTAAAATAAAAGGAGCATTAAATTAAATCAACACTAATATTATAAAGAGAAAAGATTTGATTGTTTGTTTGTTCGTTTGAATTGAATAGGCTCCAAAACTATGGGATTGATTTAAAAAATTCTTTCACCATAAAATTCTTTAATTATTCCTGATAAACATAGGCTATTTTTTTTTTTGCTTGGTCAGAGTCGCTGGCTACAGTTATATAAAATATTATAATGTATAATGAAGATAGTGAAAACAGACTCACGAATACTTAAGGACACCTTCCATTTTTGAAGTCCATATGATGACATTTTTGTCAGCGCTGCCACTGGCAAACTTGTTCCCATCAGCACAGTAAGCGACTGCATGCACGGTGCCCTTGTGGGCTTGCAGCAGTTGCACCAGAGCTCCGTCGCGTGGGTCATACACCATCACCTTCTCTCCCGCGCCTACCACCAGCTGCGCCCCATCCGGACTGAAGCACAGTGTGTGAACGCTGCAACCAGCCACTCTTCACTTTAACACCACTCAAATTAACAAATATCAAAAAATAAATTACCCAGTAAATACAAACAGTAGATTTTTAGAAATAACTTTCTAGGTCGTTGGTTTCAAAGTATTGGTACCTATCTGCCTAACGTATTCAACTACGTATTTTAACTCCCAGTAAGCAACACGACTTCACAGCATTTGCAAATTAAATTTGGTGAAGTTAAAGTAATGCATTTTAAGTGTAACTGAATACTTTATCAGGTTTCCTAGTACAATCTACCTCGAAAATTCTATTTTATCTGCTTCGTGAATTTTGTTCACCCATTTCGGTACAATCCTCATCTTTATTTGACGATCAAACTGCTCAGCCAAGTCATTACAATTGTGCCTCTTTCAGCCAAATAAATAAACCCGCTAATAAAAAAAGGCAAATGACAACATTTCGATTAGGTTTTCTGTAATAATTTCGTTGACAACGGATTCTACAGAAATGTAAACAAAGCGACGCTAAGCAAAGCTAAGTGAATTTTTTTTTTTTTTTTTTGGATTTTATGGCCTGGCTACAAGACCTTTAGGCCACAACTTTATTTTCCTGGTATCACGTTGTAAGTATCTTTTTAGCACTGTTAAATTTTTTGCACTGTATTTTTAATGTAATTATATATTGGTCTATAAGATTGAGTGTCTTTTAATAATTGATTAAGCGGCGGCGGGCGGGAAGAAAAATCACTATAATTTGGACACACTTCACTAAGTTCACTTGCAAGAACTAATCTGTCAAGAAGAAACTTTTGACAATTGAATATGATGTGCTCAACGGTTGCTTCATCAACTCCACAGAAAGTGCATACATTACTTTGGATTATTCCAAGTCTTGCGAGGTGTGATGGCGCAGTATTGTGTCCATAACGAAGTCGAGTAATGGTGGTGATAAAGTCACGGCTAGCTCTGCGTAAATTATTATACCACGGCCTTACTGGTAAGCTTTCTTGTATGCTACCGTACCATCTTCCTTTCGTCTCTTGATCCTTCTTCCACATTTGTTCCCATAACCTACCTATAGCTAACCTAATAGAATATAAATAATCTGTCATAGGTACATACATGTAACCAGAAACGTCGAGTGCATTAATACCTTCCTTAGCAGCTTTATCTGCTATTTCATTCCCAGTAATTCCCCTATGAGAAGGTATCCACATAAAATCAATTTCTAAACCTTTAAGATTGTATTTTAATATTAATTCTTTAATCATGTACAAAATGAAGTTAGTTTTGAAATTAATTTTTAAATTATTTAACCCCTGAATCAAACTTAAAGAGTCAGTTACAATTAGAAAATATTTACAGTTATATACATTGCCAATTCGTAAAAGAGCCTGATAGACTGCGTAAGCCTCTGCAGTAAATATAGTACAGGCTTCCTGCAAAATAAAGCTCTGAGAAAATTTAATCTGAGGATCATAAATGGCACAGCGCACATAACCCTCACCTTTACTTCCATCTGTATATATAGTGTAGTATTCATGTTCAGATAGAAACTGTAACATATCTGAGTTATTGGTGACTGACTCAACTACTTTAATTGGATGTAAATAAAATAAATAAAATAAAAATAAAAATAGCCTTTATTACCGAAGTCCCACATATACCATTCTTAATATCTATATCTATTCCTAATATCTATATTTAATATATGTATCTATTCTCCATCGACAACTTCAGCTTGTCTTCCGACATAGGCCTCTTCCAAAGTTTTCCATTGTGTCCGGTCCCTTGCTTTTCTGAGCCAGTCTATTCCACCTATCTTTTTTAGGTCATCGGACCATCTAAGAGTAGGTCTTCCCCTTTTTCTTTTGTAAGCTCTTGGGTACCACTCCACAATGTCCTTAGTCCACTTTTCCATATGTTGTCTGACCATGTGACCAGTCCAACGCCATTTTTGTTGTTTTATTATTGCATTTACTCTTTTACATTTCGATTTCTCTTTAATTATTGATAATCTAACTTTATCTTTGAGTTTTATATTTAGCACTTTACGCTCTATGTTGTTTTGACAAACGCCTAGTTTTTCGCGTTGCTATTTTGTTAGTGCCCAGGTTTGGCATCCATAAGTTATTATAGGTATTATGCACATATTTACCACTTTAAACTTCTGACTTGTTGGGATTTCTTTTGCCTTCAAAACCTCTTTTAAAGACCAAAACTTTCTCCATGCATTTGACATTCTTTTTTCAATTTCCTTATTTGTCTGGTCTAGGGGTGATATTATTTGCCCAAGATATACATATTGGTTTACATATTCTATAGTGTTTCCGTTAATTATAATTTGCTCTTCAGTGCTATTAGTCATTAATTTTGTTTTAGACATATTCATGGATAGACCGACCCGTTTGCTTTGTGTGTCTAGTTCTTCTAACATATATCTTAGTTCTGTTGGATTATCTGTTACCAGAATGAGATCATCTGCAAACCTGAGATGGTTAAGCCTTCTGCCGTTAATATTGAGCCCATAATTGTCCCAGTTCATACATCTAAACACGCTTTCGAGGACTGCATTGAATATCTTTGGTGATAAGGGATCACCCTGCCTAACTCCTTTCTTTATTTCAAATTCTTCGCCTAGTCTCTCTAATTTTATCTTAGCTGTAGTGTTTGCATAAATTTCTTTTATTATTCTAATATACTTTTTTGGGACTCCTTGTTCGCTAAGTGATTTCCATATCATGTCATGTTTAAGCGAATCAAAGGCCTTATTGTAGTCTACAAATGCTACATAATAATGTCTTCCGTATTCGTGAAATTTTTCTGTTATTTGTTTAATTACTAATATGTGGTCTATTGTAGAGAAGTTTTTTCTGAATCCAGCTTGTTCTCTTGATTGGTTTTCATCCAGAACCCTTGTTACACGTCCTAATATTAACTTTGAAAATACTTTGTATAGATTACTCATCAAGCTTATTGGTCTATAATTATTTATTTCATTTTTATCTCCTTTCTTGTGTAGAAGTGTTATAGTGGTCTTTGTCCATTGTGTTGGTATTATTTCTTGTTTTAAGATTTCATTAAAAAGGTCAGTGAGGTGGTCTATGATATTGTTAAGGACTGCTTTTAATAACTCGTTGTTGATATTGTCATCTCCAGGTGATTTGGCATTTTTTTGTGTTAGGACGGCAAGCTCCACTTCTCTCTTTAGGAATCCCGGAACCTCTTCACTTTCTTCTTGATGGTCATCAGTTGTGTCAATTGTGTCAACACTTTGTTGATTTTCTGATATTTCTTCGCCAGTGCTGTAAAGGCTTTTATAGAACTGCGTGGCTATATCCATTATTTCAAGTCTTTTCGATGTGTATTTTGTGTTTTTGTCTTTAATAGATGGGATCCATGATTTCTCTTCTCTGAGCTCTTTCATGGCTTTCTTCACTCCTCCTGTTCTTTCTATGCAATTTTTAATTTTGTCTATCCTTGTTTTATGTCTATATTTTCTGATACTTTCATTAATTTGTTTACTGATCTCAGTTATCGTTTTTCTATTGTTTTTCTTGTCCATAAGTAGGTGCTGCCTTTGTGTTATTAAACTTCTTGCTTCTGCTCCCATTTTATCTCTTTTCTCTGATAAGGTTCTAAACTGATTGTTTATATTAGTCAATTCTTTTTCCAGTATATTGTATTTTTCTTGTATGCTAGTGACATATTTCGCTTGCGTAAGTGTCTCTGATAGTTTATTTTGTAGCTTTTCAGGGATGAGTTGGGGAATTTCAGTTTTATTTATGGCTATATGCTTCCTTGACTTTTTAGTGTTATTTGTTTGTAATTTTCCACGAATAAGTCGATGGTCTGAATTAAAATTTACGTTG
The DNA here is from genome assembly GCA_963966035.1 of Acleris laterana. NCBI lineage: Eukaryota > Metazoa > Arthropoda > Insecta > Lepidoptera > Tortricidae > Acleris > Acleris laterana. The sequence goes on from OZ014438.1 coordinate 28,007,986, forward strand.
TTTAGTGGTTCCACATCTAAAAATACTTTTTTATTACTACTCAATATAAAATCTCTTTCATCTCTTAGTCCCTGTGGAGACATCCAGGTCCATTTCTTGTTAAAAACTTTTTTATAAAATGTATTCAAGATGTATAGTCTGTTTTCCATTGCAAATTCGATTAATCTATTACCATTATCATTTCTTTTTCCTGTTGTATATTTGCCAATTATGCTATTATTGTTTGTCTCATCCAGTCCTAGTGTACTATTAAAATCCCCCATTAATATTACATTTTTATGAGTACTGTCCAAAATATTTCTTAATTCTGTATAGAAAGAGTCTTTTTCTTCTTGACTAGCTATGTCTGTGGGTGCATATACTTGAATTATGGACCATTTGTTTTTTGAGCCTGCTATATTAATGTTTAACACAGCAATTCTCTCCGAAACACCTATAAATTCTTCAATTTCCTTATGTAGATGCTTTTTTACTAAGAACCCAACTCCAAAAAAGCCCTTTGTTTCACCTTTATAAAAGAAGATATATTCGTTTCGGTCTAAGATTTCTTCTCCAAACCTTCTCACTTCACTCAAGCCAATGATATCACATTTGATTTTTTCCATAGCATGTTCTAATTGTATTAATGACTCTTCTGTTCTTAGTGTTCTTACATTAAAAGTTGCAATATAGCTGATATTTTCTTTTTGTTTTTGTTTGTTTCTTGTGTCGTTTTTGTTATGTAACTTTGGAAGGTGATGGTCGCTAACCCCACGGGGACCAGTCGGGTTGGGGTGATGCTTTGCTTTGTTACTTTTTTTGTTGTTTTGTATTAGTTTCCAGTTGTCGATGGCTCTGTCCTATTCTTTGTTTTCCTGTGCTGGTGTAAAAGTTAAAGAGTTAGACCTGTTCCTCATTACATCAAAAGCATTTGTCCTGCTTGTCTTCGAGGGGTTCCAAGGTAATTTCTTGGTTTGCGTATTTTGTTCAGGTGATGTAGATGGCATTCTCTTCCGGCTCTCTTTTGTTCCTTCTCTATTTATCACAATTTTATCGTAATTTATGTACACATAGTTACCCTTCTTTCTTTCTTCTTCTAATTGCCCTTGAAGTTCCTTCCTCTTGTCCAATATTGCTTTAGGATAGTCTTCTGTTATGTATACATCCTGAAAGCGTTTTTTATTTCTGAAAATGTCAGTCTTCTTCCACTCATTCACAAAAGATATCAAAACGGGTCTAACTTTTTCGTTGTTTGTCTTTCTCTTACCAATCCGATGTAGTTTATTAATTTCAGATTTTTCTAATGTGATCTGCAGGTCACTCTTTATCTTTGCTTTCACAATCTCTATCAGTTCACTTTGGTCTTTTTCTTTTTCCTCCAGCCCAAATAACAATATATTATTCTTTTTATTTTCTCTTTCTAAAAGAATAATTTTTTCACCCATAGATTCTATTTTTGATTTCAGGATTTTGTTTTCTTCGAATACCAATAGTAGTTTTTCATCCATTCTATCACTCATTGTTTTGGTCACCGAGTCGTGAATTTTTTCTGTTTGTTTTTCCATTTCAACTTTCAAACTGTCAAATAATACTTGCAGCGAGTTATTCATGGTAACGTAAAACGGAACGTATTTTCTTTATTCCTTTTACTGGTCACACCGACAGGTCGACTGTCACTTTCTGTAACGTGAAGTTAGTTGCTGTCACCGTGATTGGGCTTCGTAATTTGGTCGGCTTATAGATAACCTCAACTTTTCGTAATTTTACGAGGTGATTTACGCTATTTACTGCAACACTTTTCACGATTTATCCACTACCAGTATTTTCTGCAACTTTTCCAGGCTTATAAGCAAGATTTTACACTCGTACGCACGGTTTAACACTTGTTATTATTTATTTTAACCAGAGCGACTACAATGACTTGTTGATAGTTTGACAACCGGAAGCAGTAATTGGATGTACTATACTTTTATACTGGGAGGAATAGCAAGGCCATGGGCGCTGTTTTCTGATTTTACTACAATTATTTTCAGTTTCCAAAAAAATATGGAACAACATTGGAGAGTTACCAATCAGGAGACCCTCGCTAGTTGCTAAAGGACCAGACACTTGGATTCGATGAGGTAAAATCTTTTTAATAATTTCGGTATTATTTGAGTACAATAATTTAAGACAATATCTTTCAGCTAGAATGATACGTCTCAAGATCAGTGGCATAATTTTGGTCTCAACTTCCATGGCCCTTATGGGAGTTGAACACATAGCACCAGATATAATTCGCAGAGCTTTATTCTGCAAGATATCTAATTTTTTTGCATGTGGGCTATTCATATATGCTATAGCACTATAATCAAAATGACTTCTGACTATAGCCTTGTACAATATAGACAATATTTTTGGATCTGCACCCCATGACACACCAGCAAGACATCTTATAATGTTTATGGCTTTTAAAGCATTTTTTGAAACATGTCGAACATGTTCTTCAAAAGTCAGTTTCTGATCTAAAATGACACCTAAAAATTTCTTTGATCTAACTCTGTTAATAGCTTCTCCGCAATACATAATATCACAGGTTGGGTCATCATCACCAAAAATCATTAAACTGCTTTTAGTAGCATTGATCTTTAGATGTAATCTGCCATCATAATATAGGCTCAACTGGTTTAGGGCTCTATTCATATTGTCTATGGCAACTTGTAAATTCTGATTGCTACTGTACAAAACTATGTCATCTGCGAATTGCAAAATATTTACATCTCTACTATTTACATATTTACATATTTCACATGTGTACAAATTATATAGTAATGGTGAAAGTGTGGCACCTTGCATTGTACCTTTTGAAGCTATTCTAGGCCCGTGTAAAATATTATTATGCTTAACATATAAAGTTCTTTTATTTAGAAAATTGTAGATCCACTGACATAGTTGACCTGGTATACCTACATCAGACATAATGTTAACCAAGATAGCTGGATCAACATTATCAAAAGCTCCCTGAACATCAAGAAATACACAAACAGTGTGTGATTTTAAATTATTTGCAATTTTCAGGTCTGAGATCAGAGAAATGAAACTGTCAGCACAACTACGACCTCGACGGAAGCCATACTGCACATATGGGATGATACCATTAGTCTCTACAAACCAGTCCAGTCGGACTTTAATCATGTTTTCAAATAATTTACCCAGACATGAAGATAAAGATATGGGACGATAAGAACTGGCATACTCTGGAGCTTTATCTGGCTTAAGTATTGGGATAACACACTGTGTTTTCCATGAATCAGGGATAATTTGATTATGCCATAGAGCATTAAGAATATTAAGAAATATTTGCTGAATGGAAATATGAAGCTCTTTAATAACTATGTATGGAAAATTATCTAAGCCTGGACTAGTGTTACGTCTAGATTGTAGACTTGCTGTGAATTCATTCCATGTAAAGGGATCTAACAAAAATTTGGAATTATGGTTATTATTATTGCTGTTAAAATAGTAAAATAAGTTACTAGTGTCCTTTAAATTATTATTGTCAGATAGCTTATCTAAAAAGGGAGAAATGAACTCGTCTTTGTGAGATTTAATACCAGATTTGACACCCTTAAACATCTTAATCATGTTCCAAATTTTACTAATAGGGGTTGTTCTATTAAATGAATGACATAAGTCATTCCATCCAGCTTTCTTCTGCTCAGAAATGGTTCTCTTTTTTAAAGCATCTAACTTCTTATAATTTATGTAGTTATCAATAGTAGAGTCACTTCTGTACAGTTTTAAAGCATTATATGATGCTATTACACTTTGCTCACAGATCTCATTCCACCAAGGTGTTGGAGGTCTGCTAGTAAAGCGACCACGTTTAGTGAACTTTGGAATAACCGACTGCATAAGGGCATCAAGGCGAATACAAAATTCTGTATAGGAAGCAAGTGGGTCTTCAACATTAACTGTTAAGTCATCAAAAGCTCTCTCAGAAAGTTCATTATATTTGTGCCAGTCGGCTCTTTTGTACAAAAATTTATCAACGGGAGGGTTGATTTGGTATTTCTCAATGCACAGGGATATTACAGTTATAGTGGGATAGTGATAACTTCCCATTGAGTCGTCATGAACAGACCATTCACAAAATGGTGCTAAACATGCACTCGCAAAGCTGACGTCAATAGATGAAGGATTAGTTCTTGGACGGTTAACTGTCGTGAAACTGCCATCATTTAAGATACACAAATCACATTCATCTATAACGTCATATAAGTCTTGCCCACGACCTTTCGTTGATAAGCAACCAAATGCAATATGGTGAGCATTAAAGTCTCCACTCATAAAAATAGGTTTAGGGAGGTCTCGAATTATATTGCGCAGTCTATTTATTCTTAAGTGCCCGCTGGAAGGAGGACAGTATACACAGAGTACAGATAAACTACCACGCTCAGTAGATATAGATATAGCTACAGTTTGAATGTCCTCATAAAAGGCTGTGTTTAAAATGTTATATTTCAAATCTGGTTTAATTAATATTGCTACACCATTGTGTGCATTTTTGGATATTCTAGAATGAACATTATAATTGGGGATTCTAAAATTGTGATGTTCTTTAAACCAAGTTTCATTAAGTAGACATACATCAATATTCTGCTGTAGCAAAAATTTAATTAATAAGGGTTTCTTACTATTAGCACTTTGAATGTTAAACTGCGCAATGCGTAACTGTGACGCTCTAGGGGAACCTAAATCCATTATGGAGACAGATTTTTTATTAACATGGTTTTAATGGCTGCTGTGGTGATCGGGGCAGGATCACTGTTGTTACCCAGCTCTATCAATGTCTGTACTAGGGCCATTAGCACTTCACTATTGCAGAGTATCTGGGCTTTGATGTCCGTTGGTTGGACATGCATGTTTGTGGCCTGTGAAACAGGCTTGTTATTTATATTTTTATTTACAGGATTTACAGTTTTATTTACAGAATTTACAGGAATATTTACAGTTTGTACAGGCTTTTTATTTACAAGTTGAGTTTGTTGGTGTTTTGGCAACGGCAATGGAGGATATTCATCGGTTTCAGTATGTTTAGTTTGTGCAACACTTGCATATGTAATTTTACTTTTCTTTTCTAAAATTTTACTTATCTTAATTGGACATAGTTTGGAAATGGCCAGGTGTGGGCCGCTGCAGTTGGCGCAGCAGAACTCATTTGGTTTGTCACAATCTTTATATATATGCTCACCTGAACAGATTGAACATCTTTGCTTGCCGTTGCATATTCTAGCGGAATGGTTAAACTTGAAACATTTGAAACATTGTTGTAAAGGTGGGATATACTCGAAGACTCGATATGAGAATAAATCATACTGAACGTTGTCTGGTAATACATTAGATAAGAATGTTATGCTAACTGTTTGTAATGGAACTCGTTCTTGTCCTACTTTCTTAGTGAAGCGTCGTATCGAAATAATTTCATAAATGGAACTCAGTTTTGTATATAAATCCTTGTTTGAAATATTCGCAGGAACAAATCTTATAATGCCGGTTTTTTCTATCTGTGTTGCTGGTATATATGCTTTCATGCTATACTTTTCCAAAAATGCAGAGTTGTTCAAAAAGTTATTAGCCGTGTTATATTGTTTAAACAATACTGCAATTTTGTTTGCGTTAAGCCTTTGAATAGCCATCACACCTTTAACGTCCGTGGTAAATATGTGATTAAGATATATGGGACTTTTATTACCCAGTCTGTCTTTATAGTTTTGGTGTTCCACGAACACTTTAAATTCAGATTTAGTTGAATTTTCAGGATATTGTCTCTTATAATTCGGTTTGTAATACGGTAAATACTCGTTATGTTGCTCACCGCCGCCGCTACTATCGCCGCCGCCGTTGTTGCCGCCGTCCCCGGGTACGAGCCGAGGACGCTTATTGTTATTGGAGTTGGGCGGGTTATCCCCGCCCCCCTCGTTTCCATCCATTTTTAATGTCCTCCTAGTAGTGTTTTTACTATTTTATTGCACTTTCAACAATAAAAAATCATACAATTAGAAATTGGTAATTTTACTTGACCGCCTTTTTTAGAGTTCCCGCCAAGAATCCCACACACAAGCAGACCAAGCTAAGTGAAGTCAACAGACCAGTGTTGCCAGGTCCAATATAAAACTAAGCAAAAAATCAGAAGAATTAAAAAAAAAAAAACCGGAGATTTTGTTATAATACCTGAATAACCTTTTACAAAATTAAATTCTCATTAAAAACAATTGTTAATCTTAAATTTCAGTAATTTTGGCTGTAAAATTGATATAATTTTCATAAAGTATACCTACATAAAACTGTTTCAACAATAAAAAAACAGTGCATTTTTATCTGTAGAGCCTATATGTCAATCAACTAGCTTTAAATCGTTTCTTCTTCTAAATAAACAACAATGACCTTCTAAATATATTACTTGTATTATTATAACTATTAATAATATTATAACTATTTTCATTAATTATAACTGAAAAAAAGTTTATTTAGTCAATGTCCATTTATATTCACCAGGATACATCATTTTGTAAAATTTTATGAATAAAATTATAATAATAATAATGATTAAAAACACATAATTAAGCTCAAAGAGAGTGAGTGACAAGTTCATACAAAACAAATGCTCATGCACCTTCTATATTCTAGTATTTAATTTGGGGAAAAACTTTGTTATCTTCATCATGATTATGACAGAATTTATTGTTAATTACACCTTTTTGAATGTAACAGTCCCCAAAGAGTCTTGACACCAAGTCAGTTTCTTTGCTTAGTTTTGTTTTAAATTAAATGTTGAAAACTCTTGCTCAACACAGCCAATTCTAGTAGGTATATACAAAATCCAGTAGATTATCTAAATTTATTTTGTAAATTCAGTAGATCAGTAGACATATCCCAAATTCAGTAGATCTTATAAATAAGGAGACCTGGCAACGCTGCAACAGACAGACGAAACGCCATTCGACAGCAAGTTCTTTTTATTTCGTAATGCTTTGGCTTCAAGGCCATTAGCTTGAAAGACTGCGCCGAGCGTAAGCCGGATGTACAGTGGCGCCCTCATTACTCTTATTGTGTTTTCTTGAAATTGGACGGTAAGTTTTTGTACTACAAATGAAAACACGACTTATATACTACATAGTTTAATAACAATTCACCTTCGAGTTATCAACTTAACGGAAAAAAGTGGCCACCTTTTCCCGTTAAGCTGACTACTCAAAGGGTAATTTTTATTAAAGTTTGTTACGTATTTCATAAATTGTGTTTTTACTTGCACTACTAAAAGGTATCGTCTGATTTCAAGGAAGTTCTTTAGTTAATTAGAAAACTACAATAATAGTAATGAGGGCGCCACTGGACGCTCGGCGTTTGCTCGGTGCAGTTTTAAGCTGCGACCCCACCGCTGCTTAACGATGCGTATAATCGCGCCGACTGCTCTTCCCAACCAGGTGTCGAACCACGGGATGATCGCCCCTATGGTACGGACACCATAGGGAGAGTCCTCCAGGTGCGCTCTCCACCTGTCCCGCAGTCGGCGCTCCATCATACGGCGCGTCCCCTCAACCTCCTCAGGGTCCGGGCGTTCACCCCTAGAACGGGCCCTGGACCTAACTACGTAGGTCTCAGCCTGCACCTCCGCATCCAACTCCCAGGGCGGTGTGCAGGCGAGGAGGCAGGCCGCGGATTACGGTGTCGTTACGTAAACAAAAGACGGGGTCATAGTAATAACATGGCGCCGTTTTTGACGCACCGTAATATACGCACCGTTAAGCAGCGCGGGAGCGCACCTTTAAATCTAGAAAATGAAAGATGAGAATGAAAAATGGCGGCATATTCAAAAAATCCAGGTGTGGTATCCCTGACGTATAGTGCTAAAAATAGTTTTGATACTTGTGATACATATTATGTAATACAATCTATTTTTAAAAGCTTTTAATTGGTCCATCTGTAATTATTGTACTACGAAACTCTACCTGTACTATGAAATAAATAATATCGGAAGATTTCAACAAAGATCAAGCTATATTCATAAAACATAATGTTTTATGGATAATTACATTAATTACATAAAATTATACGTAGCAGTACGTTACTTTTGAAAATACCAAATAGGAAAGAACATATGACTTTAAAGCACTGTCCTGGAAAGTTAGCAAAATGCCCGATAACGTTTTACAAAAAACAAGAATAGAAAAATGTTGCTTTCGCACAGAAAAAGGAATATTTATGTTAATGGACTTTTAAGGTTAGTACTGCGTGATCATTTTGATCCTTGTTTTTTTTTTTTCAATATTTGTTTCAATAAGAATGAGCATGCGAGCTATTTGTCATTTATATTCGTTAACATTCTTCAGTCTCAAAACGAATAAATCAAGTTTGACGTGGGTTGACAATCGAGTTTTTTGTTGCCATGTAAAAAGTTCATAAACTACGAACTTCGGGTGCAGAATCCTTCGGCTGCCCTATTTCAAAACCTAGTAGGTACTTATGTCTCAAAAACTCAATTTTACCGTTTATGCTTTAAATGCGGTTTCTAGCAAGTCCTCTCCGTCACTTAGAGGCTTATCTCTCGGGTAAGGATTTTGACGGCATTTCCTAATTGTTAATATCGATTAAAAAAGTAAAAATAAATCGATTTTCATATGGCAATGTTACGTCTATCAATTCAAATTTCACCGCTTGTCAGAGTTTGTTATTGTTTGTTGTTTTTACTCAAATATAGCGATAGCGATAGTTACCAGGACAATGCCCTTAAAGCAGTCGATATCAGGTGGAAAATATCGTTAATCATGTGTACTGTAAAAATTGTGAGCAAAAAGATGTAAATCAAACACAATATTTGGTTTAGAGTCGTGTTTTTACTGGACTAGTAAATGAAGCCAAGTAGTATTGATACGTTTAGTTCCTTTTTACATTTGCAGGAAAGTTACTTAGACATTTGCGGGAACGTTACGCAACTACTACGCCGCAATAAAAACGCGACTGATTGCGATGTAAGTACGAAGAGTCCGACAGCGCCCAGGTGAAGAAACTACTCTCGCAAGTTGAAATGGGAGACCAGAAAGCCAGCCAGCTACTCAGAAAAACTCAGAATCTTAACCGTAATTCCCCGAGAGCACTTTACAGATAATGTGGCTCGAACACCTACCGCCCCGCATCAGAACAGTAGGTACTTGCCGTCAGTGATGTTTTTAAGACTAAAACCACTCTCGCCGCCATTTCGCCACCCCACGCACCTACGCCACCGCCACCGCCGCAAACATATCAACAACCTCAGCAAGTCATCGATACACAATATTTAATTAACGAAATTAGGAAACTTTCACTGGAAGTCGCAGAGTTACGGGCAAGACCGCAAAAATCACATCACAACAGTCGCTCCCGCCGCCATTCCCAACCACGTTCGCGAAACGCGTCGCAAACCCGCAGCCGCAAGAGTTCGCCCATGCCTTATTGCTACTACCACCACCGTTTTGGCATGGACGCAAAGAAATGCGCGATACCGAATCGCCACGAAGAACTCGACAACTCCTATTCATCAGCGAGTTTACTACGGATATCAGATTTGTTCGTGGGCAAGAAAACGCAAGTGCGAATGCACTCTCACGCATCGACGCGATCAGCTGCCTCACCTCCATCGATTTCCAGCAACTCGCGAACGCGCAAGAAAGAGATAGCAGCATACCGGAACTCACGCAACAAAGTAATTTATCCATCAAAAAAATTACTCTTCCCGGTAGCAACACTGCCGTCCATTATCTAAAAGGCGGCTAAATACAAGAGGGTCATCTTGAGTTATGGCCAAAAAACATGGGAAACCATGTCTCTGAAAACTGGTGAGCGATATCCCTGTACTTTTTTTTGTATACTAATATTCGAGACTTGCTCTATTTTATACATAGAAATTTGATATGGTTTTCCTTGTTTTTATAGCTGAAATCTTCGATTTTCCTTTTTAGCTATGATACCGTAGAATTTTATGAATTACGTTACATAGCTTAATGGCGGTTAAAGTATGTTTAGCCGCCTTCTAGTTCAGTAATTTAGGTTATCCACCATAGATTGTACAAATACAAAAAAGTTATATGAAAAACATAACTAAAAGGCGGTTACATGATATAGCCGCTTTTTAGCTATGTATGCCTAGTTAATCCTGTGCAAACAGACATGACTATAAGACGGCCATACGACTTTAACGGCCTTCTAGTTTAAAATGAGTGCATATGGCAGAATCTAATATACGTTTTGTATCATCAATGCTAGAGAAAAAGGCAGTTAATTGAAGAACAAATAAAAATAACTGCTTTTTTGTTATGGATTGCAATCGAAGTATGTTACTACATCCAATGACTTCGGGTACTTGCTAAAAACACAGCGAAATTAAACTTAATAAAAACACCATTTACTATGTTGAAATCAAATTCATTCATACAAAATATAAAAATCTTTAGAATAAAGGAACAAATTGCAAAGGTACACTGATAAAATCACAGTTTAAACGCGTAACTTTCTATTGCTTAGCTACTAAATAATATCTTTCTTTAAACTTATAAAAACAAAAAGATATCAATTGCTCATTCTTAAAATAGAAGGCTGTCATTAGTAAAAACACTTGGAACTTTAACAAGTAGAATATCAAACCTAATCTCAAAATAAAACCGAAACCTTCTGCGGTTAACAGACATCCAATAACTAATAAATAAAAAGAGGGGTGTTCGTTTATAACGTGTATCTCTATGTCTATGTATTTGAGTGTTTGTTTGTGGCATCGTAGCTCCCAAACAGATGAACCGATTTGAATGTGTTTTTTTTTAAAAGCTGGCTTTTTAAGCTAGGTTTTATGAAAACCGCCAAAAAACTTGCTTTCAAATAAAAATAACCGCATCTGAATCGGTTCACCCCTTTACGAGCTACAGTGCCACAGACAGACACACACACACTCACAGACTTACACGTCACACTTATAACACCCCTCTTTTTTGCGTCAGGGTTTAAAAAAACGTCTTTGTGACACGCTTTATTTTTACCAACTGTACTTGTATCACTTATAACAGACTCGTTATTAAAATTAAAAGAGTCAAACGAGTCTAGGTTTAGACTAGTTGTTTTTTGAGAAGGTTGATCGTGCTGCCACTGATAAGAACAATGATGAGGGCTTGCAGCACTGCATTATCGCATAGTCATACACCTCCCCTGTTTCGAGGAACAAACGAAAATTGGGAGTCTTATCGTAAAATAGAAAACCGTTTTATTTGGGTTTTTTTTTCAATACTGTTGCCAGGTTTTTTGCATAGCAGCCATCGCCATTTCGTGTACTCCCATTAACGACGCGTCTAAATATATATTAGGTCCTTACCTATGCAATTGGCGTTTTTTTCCCTACGGAATTTAGTCATTTCAATTTTAACTTTCAAGATCTTTTTTAATTTCATTAATACACTATGTTACAAAGGTACAAATAATATGATTAAATTTCTAACTTAATGTTTAAAATTTAAGTGTGAACTCAACTCTTTTCATGCGCTGCGAGTTCAAGTGTTTCAATTACGCAGAGTTTTATGAAGCCAAATATTTTTAAGTAATTAAGATATGTTATACATATCTTAATTTCTAACTTAGAAGTGTCCAATATTCCTGACAGAATTTTGTTTGGTTTGTATTTGACGTTACAAAATAATCCGCAAAATTAAATGTACGAAAACCACAGTTTTCATAAAATTATTCATATAAAACGCCGATTTCATAGGTAAAGACCTAATATATCTCATCCGGTAGTCTGATCGAATACAGCTGCGCAAAGGATGATCTTCAATCGCTGCAGCAACCTGTTCCTCCAGTGTTTGGAAAATGCAGCAGTGGTTTTCCTGACAGCAATTAATGCTCTTTCTGATGAGCATTGGTTTTTTGAGGAGGTCGATCGTAATAGATTTCTAAGTACGAGGCGTCTTTGTCATGCTCCTGGCACTGATAAGGCCAATTATGAGGGCTTGCAGCATTGCATTATCGTATAGTCCTACACCTCCCCTGTTTCGAGGAACAAACGAAATTTGGGAGTCTTATCATACCAAAAACCCGATTTTAAAAATTTCTTTGAATTATTTTTTAATACCGCGGCCTGGATTTTGTTTGGTTTGGTTCAGGAGCGCCAAAGTTCATATAAAATTGCAAATTAGATTATTGGAACTCCGAAATTGTATCTCATAGAATTTTACAACCTAATAAATAAATAAATAAAATAAAATAAATAAAATAAAATGATTCTTTATTTAGGTATTAACCCATCAATTAATTACATACTACAAACATTTAACATTTAATTAATTAATTAATTTCATTTACTTAATTCAATGATCACTCTTCATACTCTTCATATTTTTTTTAATAGAAATGATCGGAACTTATAATCATCTGAACTTATAACGCCAATATTCATCGAACCGTACACTTTTCACAATTTCTTAAATATATTACGTGTAGATAAAATTAAGTTAGGTTTGTTAGATTTATAAAATCTAAAATGTAACAGCTTTTTGGAAAACTACTTTATGAGTTGCGATAATTATGACTTAAAAAAGTATGAACAAAAAGTATGAGGAATTTTTTTCGGAGTTATGATGAGTATAGTCAGAAATCGTTATTTGTATAAAAAATCGAAAGACCAATTTTATATGAGCCAATATGGACCCACCATTTCGTGTTCTCCCATTAACGACGCGTCTAAATATATAATAATATATCTCATCCGGTAGTCTTATCGGACTAGGTTTAGTTTCATGGGCTCCCCTACTATAAAGCGAGTGGGGGACCAAGCTATAGTAACGAAAGTTTACTTGATAGTAGGTACTAGCTAGACCTAACTGCCTTTTGGGAAATTTTAACTTTACGTAGACGTTTTTCTTGGAGGCAGCGGCGTGGTGGAATTGGCGGAAATCGACGCCCGCGCCGCTTGCGAAGCGACCAGAGGGCCCAGACAAGATGCATTGCGCTAACTATCGTTTCTATTCGTTTAGTTTTTAAACCAATCGCGTCACTGGCACATCACGTGACTTTTCGTATCACGTCATCTACCAGTTTAAAAACTAAACGAAGAGAAACGCTAGCTAGCGTAGTGCATCTTGTCTGGGCCCTCAGCTCAGCAGATAAGCACTCCGGCGACTGAATTCGGCCGACGCCGTCAGCCCGACAGGCGAGACAGGGGATAGGGCGACTGCTGCGCGGGGAATGAGTTGCCGCCTTTTAGTTAGGCAATGTCGTATAGCCGCCATTTAATGAAGCAAGAATTTATTTTTATTACTTTGGTTTCTAGATTATAAAACCGTGACGGCCTTTAAGGTATGTATTTTGATAAAAAATAATAAACTTTACATTCAATAAGGCGGCTATTGGATTTTAACCGCTTTTTTCTTATGTAAACACGGATAGACCGCTTTTTAATCTAGGACCTCTTTTGCAGTTGAATATTACGTTCTTAAGCTATAAGATGGCTAAAGTCCAATAACCGCTTTTAAGTTGTGGAAAATAAAATAGCTGCTTTTAAGTCTTGTACCGTAACACGTGTTACGTTTAAAAATTGGCAGTTATCGACTTTTAATCGCCTTTATGATAGGTAAGTGTTAAATAACCGCCTTTTTAGTAGTAATATCCCAAAAAATCTGAATTTAGCCGCTTTTCTGAAGGCTGTATCTCGGTTGTTTTTACAGATATTGAAACCAAACCTAGATAGATCGATAGCTAATAAGTAGCTGAATCGCCCTGTATATATAACTCAAAAAGGTCGTAAGAGCCTTTAGCCGCCTTTTAGTTAATGGACGGCAGAACAATCCACTCTACTGTGAAACTTCTACTGACGACGTGCGAGTATACCTACCTACGGAATTTCGCCGGCCCGCATTCGAAGCTATTCACAACTCACAACCAGTGGCGTAACTATACCACGTGAGGCCCGTGGCATATTGGCACATCAGGCCCTCCATTAGTGTAAAAAATAATACTGTTAGGTTCCTCCTGTGCTCACGGCCTCTCTGACCGGGGGCGCCCACTTAGGCCGGGGGCTCGTGGCATTTTGCCCGCTCTGCTTTTCACAACATCAGCCACCCCGGAATAAAAACAACGTGCAAACGAATAGCGAAGCGTTACTTTTGGCTCTCTATGAACTCGGACATCGGGAAGTGGGCTAAAGCTTGCCTACAATGTCAGCGAGCAAAGATCCGGATCGACACACCTCAGCGCAAACGGCACTATTTGCGCCCACCGACCGATTTGAGCACATTCACATCAATATCGTTTGCCCGCCTACCACGGCCAGCGGACATTGATACCGCGTGACGATGATCAACAGAGCAACAAGATGTCGCCAAGACGGTCTACGAAGGCTGGATCACCCGTTTCGGTTGCCCAGCAACGCTAACCACAGATCAAAGCTGGCAGTTCGAAAGCCAACTATTTGCGTCTCTCTCACGCTTACTCGGCATCGAAAGCACACGAACAACGCCGTACCACCCGCAACCCAATTGCATCGTGGAGCGATGGCACCGACCAATGAAAACCGCACTAAAATCAAGACTACAAAACGCATCCAGCTGGATCGACGAAATACCTACAGTCCTACTCGGAGTACGCGCCGCGATGAGAAGCGATACCGGCGTAAGGCGTAAACTCACCTACGGCTGCAATCTCAGACTACCCGGTGACTTCTTAGCGCATATACCGCGCGATGACGTCACGTATGAATCCGCCTTCGTCGATCAGCTGAGAGACACGATCAGAAGTCTGAAACCAATCGCATAGCAACACCAAGCCGATATTGATCCATCACGATCTGCAAACCTGTGAAAAATGGTTCGTGCGAGTAGACGCCGCCGTAAGAAAACCACTCCAAGCACCTTACGACGGACCCTATTGCGTGTTGAAACGCAATGATAAAGTTTTCACGGTACAACTTCTTCTTCTTCTTCAAATTCCTCTCCACTACTGGAGGTTGGCAGTCAGCTCTGCATTCAACTTCCTATCTCTCGCCAAACGGAACAGCTCTTCAACCGTGGCAACACCTGTCCAGGTCTTTATGTTCCCGAGCCATGACATCTTGGGTCTGCCAACGCTTCTCTTCCCCTCTACCTTGCCCATGACAATAGTTTGAAGCAGTTGGTATCGCTTGTTACGCAGAATATGGCCCAGGTAGGCTACTTTTCTCCTACGAATGGTTTGCAGTAGTTCACGGGGTTTTTTAACTCTGCGTAGCACCTCTACATTTGTAACTCGTTGAACCCAACTAATTCTCAGCATTCTGCGGTACAACCACATCTCTAAAGCTTCAAGTCGTCGGCGAGTGTCCTCCTTAATAGTCCACGCCTCGGAGCCGTAAAAAACTATTGGCCATATGTAACACTGGAGCATTCTGACACGTAGACGTATATCTAGCTGTCTATTCCTGAGCACCTTCTGCATTTTCATAAATGACGCACGGGCTATTTCGATCCGGGTTTTAATCTCCTGATCTGATTCCCATGTTTCAGTGACCCATGTGCCCAGGTACTTGTAGCGGGAAACACGTTCTATTGCTGTGCCAGCGACACGGATGGTAGGGTTTAAGGTTTTGTTACGTGACACCAGCATGAATTTGGTCTTTGATAGGTTCATGGCTAAACCTGCATTTCGGCTTCGTTCGTAAACTCTGTCCACTATCATTTGTAATTCCTCCGCGTTTGAAGCAATAAGGATGGTGTCATCTGCGTATCGGATGTTATTGATCACGCAACCGTTGACTACTACTCCCCATGCTTGATCATCCAGCGCATCAGAAATGATAGCTTCAGAGTACAAGTTAAAAAGCAGGGGCGACAATATACAGCCTTGCCTCACCCCTCGACATATGGCCACTTCCTCGGTTTCTTCCCCTTCGACTCTTACTACGCCCGTTTGACCCCAATAGAGGTTTTGAATGATACAACTACCTAACCGTAAAACTAACATCTCGATCGACAGATTGAAACCAGCCTACACGATCGCCGAGTAAGAAATACCTACAAATCAAGTTTCAACGACCCAACCGACAACAATAGATAACCAAACAACGCAAGCCACAATTTCAAGCACACTACGAGACAAGAACCTGAAACCACAAATAACAAGAACCTGCATCAAGTAAAACCTACTCCTACCACCATCCTAACAAGCACGAAGACAACCCAAAGAGGACGTAGGTACAATTCGCCTGCCGGTACGCTTCGCTTGAGGGGGAGCACTGTGATGGGAGTAAGGTGATTAGTGATTGATTGATTGACATCGGTATTCAGGAAACTGATTGATAAAGAGGTCGAACATACTTATGTTCGGAGCGGACGCGCAGCGGAGCGACGACGCACGTTTCACCTCGACGGCCAGGAGAAAAAGAGGAAGAAAACTAATCGCGCGCCTGTTTTATAGGTGCGTTTTATTAATTTTTTAGTTGATGTTTGATGTTGGTGGGTGGTTGCACCGTGACATCTTCGCAGTTGCTGCGAGGGGGCGCTGCCTTTCGCGCGCCTCGGCTCTGGTTGGTGTTTACTTATTCGTCGTGGCTTATTTTTGTAACCACCCGAACATGGCGAGGGCGGTTAAATCTGCTCTTGAGTGGGCAGGTCCGGAGGTCTAGGAGGTCTGCCGCGACGTCGTCTGGATGGTAAGTTATCTCTGATTGCAGCTGCTGCTTCGCCCTCTGACACGGCAAGTTGTATTGGGTCTGTGGGATCAAGTAGGATATGCTTGGGGCGCCTGAGGGGTACCCCAAGCGCGGCGAGGATATCAGGATCGGAGGGGGTGGGACTAGGAGTATAGGAGGTGGAGAGCTGGATCAAGGGATTTGGGTTGTGGGGCAATGTGCTATAAAGGAAAATTGAGGTGTATGGCCTTATTACGGACATAAACCGGGGCCCCAATTACCCTTCTGAGGAATTTATTTTGTAGGCGCTGAAAGGGCGCTAGTCGGCAAAGTGGGACGTGGCCGAATACGGTCGCGGCGTACGTTAATATAGGCCTAATACAGGTTTTGTAAATGATTAATTTGGTAGCAGCGGACAGTTTACTTTTATTGACGGGCTGCTTTTGCTTTTATTAGCGCGCTGAGCCTTCCCGTTATCATGCGGACCCTCTGGAGGACTGTCCGGATATGCTTGCGGAAGGTCAGTCGTCGGTCCATGGTTACTCCCAGGTATTTCACCGTGTTGGACCATGGGATTGGACGGCCAAAAAGAAGGATAGGAGTAACTTTTATAGGCTGTAAAGTACGGGAGAAGAGGATGGCAGCGCTCTTCTCCGGATTTACCTCGATTCTCCAGCGCCTAAACCAACGACCGAGGTCGGTGATGGCTGACTGGAGACGACTGTGGAGCGCATGTCTAATTGCATCGCCCAACCTTTGCCCCTTTCTCGCTCTTCAAGTCTGTATTGTTATTGTTTTGTTTCATTTTACCTCTCACTTTTATTGTACATAGTTTATACCTCGTTATTCCATAGTCTGTTTGTATTATAGTGTTAGCTTTAACTAATCGACTTTTGTAAATAAATATGTTCATTTTCTTCTACAACTTTAAGAGGTGTTTTACTCACGAACTCCCAACTGGAAGTACCTACCAAGACACCTCAACAACTCCATTTGGCTTTTGGGTGAATCAACTTAAACTACTCCTTTTCTTTTGCGGTGTTAAAACTTTCCTGGTGACTTATGGCTAATAATGATGTAGGTATGAATATTAAAATCAGACCATCAAATTTATGGACCCCACACGTTAAACACCTTAAATATTTTTTAATCATCGAAAAAACCGGGTAAACCAGGGGAAAATGCACTTTTTTCATACAAAACCTAGGGACAACATCGTCCCCTGCGTTACCAACTATATTATTGTTCAAAACTGTATTACTTTAAATTAAATAAGTTCAAATGTTAGCCTACTTGTCTAATTAAACTAACAAAACCATGCAAATCAACGATTGCAACTTAATTAAGAATTAATTTAATATAATAGAACATTCAAAATTGTATAGGTACATTAATTTGGACCTGTGCGGTATTGTTAGCTAAGTAACGATACGTGATACGTAATTGAGTTTTTGAAGTTATTTTGAATTAAATCCTAATAAAAATACATAATGCACATAATTATGACTGTTTTAATTTAACCTTAGTACTTAAACAATAAGATATGCAAGCCCAAAGCTGTTTGTAAGGGTTAGCTAGCTAACTAACCGTTATTAATTAAATTTATAAACATACGTGGTTGCCGGGCTAGAATAGTGCCACTCCATGTCCTCCCGTGGATGCCGTAAGAGACGACTAAGGGAATAAAGGCTGTGTAGTCCTACTGTTAGTTAGGCGATGGGCTTGCAACCTGTCACTGTTAAACATCTTAGCCCAATTGTGCAAAATGTGGTAACAGAATTATTAACAAATGTTTAGAGTTGTTAGTAATTCTGTAGCTCTGCCTGCCTACCCCACTCTGTGAATAAAGGCGTGAAGCTATGTATGTGTGTAAACATAACGTTTGTTCCGTCCCTCTTCGGTTTGTTCCATCTTCACGTCATAGATAGTGAAGATGGAACAATCCTGGGAAATTGAATAATTACCCAAGGAAATAAAGACTTCTACGCGGACTGAGTACACCACATCATACTTTTATTGAGCTGGTTATCAAGTATCAAAACCTTTAATTCCTTTACCCCGGAATTGCAAACCCCAAATTTGAATTTCCCTTTTTTTCATGAGATTCTGGTAGACACATACTACTTTGACTTTGGCCTTTAGCGTTGTCATGTTTCTAAATAAACTAAATACATTTTAGTACAGTTTTTTCATACCTACTAATATTTAATAAATTTGTTTGTTGGTTACTACGCTTTTAAAAGCGGAAACTATCCTATAAATGTTGATTGCCTTGAGAGTGTCGAAATATACGTTTTTTGCGGCATAAACGGCCGGATCTTTTTTACGATATTTTAGAATCTTGACTTTTATCTACAAAATGACAACTTTTAGCGGGTTTTGAATAAAAACATAAGTAATATTTACTGTCCTAATTAGGCCAAATTAGCTGAAATTTGGAACAAAACCTAAAAAAAGCAGTAAGTACTTAATGAATGACAATAATAGTATGCATATTGATGGTGATTTGTTTTTTTACTGAACTAATGTAGGTAGATGTCTTTGTGTACACCGGGCGAGGAAAATAAATAAGTGAGATATCTAACTGCCACTTGTCTGTTTATACTTGGGATGGTTAAAACCCATTTTTTCCATTTTCCCGTTAAATACAACCACTTATTTTCAATATCACGTAGGTAACGTACCTACGTTTATAAATTATAATTATAATATAACATTCTTATACCTGGATAGTAGGTTCCTTAAAATTAAGCGGTTATACCTCTGTTATCCGGTATCAATAGAAAACTTCAATTTTCTTTTGCAAACACTTAAGTACCTATTGGGGGTTAGCGGCATGACTACCAAGAACACGGTTAATCCATTTGGAAATGATCCGGTGCAGCCTCGGGGCGGCTCAATCTAAATGTAAATGGCGGACGGCGGTGCGCGGCGGCCGGCGGCAGATAGCGCGTTATCGCACCCGGCAGCGCTGGCAGAAAAATTGGAATGAAATAAAATTACCTACACCAAACTAATTTGTGAACTAAATTTTACTTTAAACGTTTTCGATGACATTAATTTCGACGAAAAGTTTGTCGATAAAACAAGGGACACCCCCTTTTTGGCCTTCATGTGGTTCTCATCATGCGGAACGTCGACGAGCACTGCCCTGCGTTGTTGGGATTAATCTGTCAACACGATATTAGGCTTATACGCAGTCAGGTTAGTTTCTCCCCCTGTAGCCATCATCGCATGCGGCGCACTAAACCACCGGCAGCAGGAGCCGTGCGCGGAACAGGATGCTCCGCAGGCCCCAAGCGTGCCGGCCGCGCAGGTGGTCGCGGCGGCGGAAGCGGCGTCCCGCGCTCGTGTCGGTGGTGTCGGGCGCAGTGGCGAATTCATCACCCGACGATGATGGCGAGGAGATAGACGAAGCCAGCAACGGTGTACGGCGTGCGTCTGTTGTAGAGTCCGCTTGATTCCGCTTTTGTAATCTCGTTAGCATGTATTTAGCATTGAATTCGTTTTAATATTTTTTGATCTTGATCATCTTGTGTTGAATTGTTTATGATAGGTTCATCTGCTTCTAAATCTTCAGTAGGTGATTGTCCAAGTTGCCTATTAGAAACGGTAGAGTCGCGTCCATCAGGCACGCGGACGTATGAGTACGACGGGTTGCCATGTAACAGCTCCACTTCTTCAACGATTGGATCATATTTTGAAGATCTTACATTTCTTTTCATAAGTACTTGACCGGGTGACATTAAGCACGAAGGAATGGATTCGCCTGTCGGAGATCGCCTGGGATGGATCATGAGGAGTCTCATTCGTTGCCGTACACAGTAACGAACGAACGAATTGAATGAAGCGCAGTAGGTATAGTACATTACTACAGACGCCGGGAAGTAGGTGGTTGCAGGCCGAGTTCATATAGACGGCCGAGCGAAGCGAGGTCGGATAGTTACGAGGCTGGCAACCCCTTTTCACGGCGAGGTATGTATAGTGCTTTTCTCAAACATATGCAATGAAATAAAAAAAGACATCACTCAAAAAAGTAAATTGATTGTCCACCCGAGGGAAGAAAAGTGTAGGGTGTTAAAATAAAGTAGGTACCAGGAGCGCAGCGGTAATTAGGAGGTATATCAGGCATAGCGCAACTTAGATCTCAGGCGGTGCGGGCAACCGGCGGGCGGGCGGCGGGCGCACACGACACAGCGCGGATGTCTCCCAAACGTTTATGCACTCCTAGTATATGACGTTATAACATTTTCTCAAAAATTTTAAAAATATAATTTATATATTCAGCCTGTTCATAAAACCAGCTGTCATGGCCATATTAAAATTAAAAAAAAATTACTTCCCGGCCTAGGCCTTCAATTTTGTATGAAATTCCTTTACAGTTCTCTCGAGTTGTTCCGTCGGGAACGTGGCACTTTGAAGCCTAAAATAACTAACATAACGCCGATATTACATAGCATGTTTGAGAAATAGTACATTACTAATACAGAGGCCGGAAAGTAGTGGGTTGCCGGCCGCGTGATATAGATGGCCGAGCGAAGCGACGCCGGATAGTTACGAGGCTGGCAACATCTTTTCACGGCGAGGTACGTATAGTGCTTTTCTCAGACATAAAATATGCAATGAAATAAAAAAATACATCACTCAAAAAAGTAAATTGTTATAATGTCCACCCTAGGGAAGAAAAGTAATTGCATGTTAAAATAAAGTACCAGGAGCGCAGCAGTAACTACGAGGGCTGCACTGAAAGTTTCGGGAATCTAATACTTAGAAACATATTTTTCTCAAACATGCTATGTAATGTCGGCGTTATGTTAGTTATTTTAGGCTTCAAAGTGCCACGTTCCCGACGGAACAACTCGAGAGAACTGTAAAGGAATTTCATACAAAATTGAAGGCCTAGGCCGGGAAGTAATATTTTTTTAATTTTAATATCGCCATGACAGCTGGTTTTATGAACAGGCTGAATATCTAAATTATATTTTTAAAATTTTTGAGAAAATGTTATAACGTCAAATACTAGGAGTGCATAAACGTTTGGGAGACATCCGCGCTGTGTCGTGTGCGCCCGCCGCCCGCCCGCCAGCTGCCCGCACCGCCTGAGATCTAAGTTGCGCTATGCCTGATATACCTCCTAATTACCGCTGCGCTCCTGGTACTTTATTTTAACACCCAATTACTTTTTTTCCCTAGGGTGGACATTTATCAATTTACTTTTTTGAGTGATGTCTTTTTTTATTTCATTGCATATGTTTGAGAAAAGCACTATACATACCTCGCCGTGAAAAGGTGTTGCCAGCCTCGTAACTATCCGGCCTCGCTTCGCTCGGCCGTCTATATCAGTCGGCCGGCAACCCCCTACTTCCCGGCCTCTGTAGTAATGTACTATTTGACACATATCATACCTTTTTATAATCTCTAGAGTTTCATTATTTTAACACACTGGCCACATAGAAAAAAAAAGCGATGGTTTGGTTTCAATTGTTTTTTGAAGTCGTCGGTCGCTGCTGAAAATGGAATTGTCCCGTGAAAATTTAAGAGCTATGATTTATACGACTTTAAAAGTGGATTATCACAAAAACAATGTGGAGACCGGATGATTGTTGCTTTTAGTAAAAAAGCACCTTCAAAGACGACAATATACAGGTGGTATGCAGAATTTCAACGTGGCCGTCTATCCCTCACGGACGACGTGCGTGAAGGTCGACCAAAATCGGCAGTCACGCAAGTACGAGTAAACGTCGATGCTGTGCGTCAGCTGATAAAGGAAGACCGACATGTGTCATATCGGGAGATTCAAGAGTGTTTGGGCATTGGAATGAGTCAGATACAAATCATTTTACAGGAACAATTAGGCGTGCGAAAGTTGTTTTCCCGTTGGATCCCTCACTTATTGTCTGAGGAGCAGAAAACGACTCGTGTCAATTGGTGCCTCAGAACTTTGAATAAATTCAACGGAGGAAGCTCAAATGCAGTTTTTAGCATTGTATCCGGTGACGAGTGTTGGATATATGCATATGAGCCTGAAAATAGAAACCAATCTCGAGTATGGGTCTACGAAGATGAGCTCAAGCCGACAAAAGTTATTTGTTCTCGGAGCACGGCCAAAAAGATGGTGGCTACGTTTGTCTCCAAATCGGGTCACGTGGCTACTATTCCTCTTGAAGATCGTGGAACGTTCAATGCCGATTGGTACACCACTATTTGTTTGCCGAGTATCTTTGCTGAACTCCGAAAAAAAAACCCTAGTCGCCGCATTATCCTTCACCACGACAATGCCAGCCCTCACACCGCTCGGAAAACAACTGAGTACCTGGACGGTGAAAAAGTCGAATTACTGGACCATCCTCTATACAGCCCCGACTTAAGCCCCAATGACTTTTTCACATTACCCAAAATTAAGGATAAGTTGCGTGGTCAGCGGTTTCAGACGCCGGAAGCAGCAGTGGAGGCTTTTAAAATGGCCATTTGGTCGACCCCTACTTCAGACTTCAATAAGTGCTTTAATGACTGGTTTGATCGCATGGAAAAGTGCATAAAATATAAAGGAGAATACTTTGAAAAACAATTAAAATACTTTTATTCAATTTAACTGCATACTTATTTTTTTCTATTCCCGAAACTTTCAGTTTGACCCTCGTAGGAGGCATATCAGTCATAGCGCAACTTGCAATTAGATCGCAGGCGGTGCGGGCAACCAGCGGGCGGGCGGCTGGTGCACAGCACACGACACAGCGCGGATATCTCCCAAACGTTTATGCACTCCTAGTATAATAAAATAAAATAAAAAGTATAAAAAATAAAAAAATAAAAAGCCCTTTATTTCCCGATAAAAAAAAATAATACAAAATGAGTTAAGTTTACACTAATCCTTATTTATCAGGAACCCCTCTCAGGTGAAGGCCTCTTCCAACGATTGCCATTTCTCTCGGTCTTCGGCTATCTGTCGCCATTTTGGTCCTGCTATTTTTTTGATGTCGTCTTCCCAGCGTGCGTACGGTCTCCCTTTGTTGCGTTTGCCCAGTGCGCCTTTCCATTCTGTGACAGTTTTGGTCCATCTGCGATCTTTAAGACGAGCTACATGTCCTGCCCATTTCCATTTTAATTTTTGGGCGTGTATTAAAGCATCATTTGATTTTGTTATAGATCTTATTCTATCGTGTCTTATCTTGTGTATTTTTTAACATTTAACATGCTGCGTTCCATACTTCTCTGGCATGTGAGAACTTTATTTTTGGTTTTATTTGTGAATTTCCAGGTTTGGCACGCATATGTCAGGCATGGGATAAGACACGAATCCATAACTTTCTTTTTTATATACAGGGTGAAACCTAAGTCGTGAACAAAATGATCACCTCTGTGTTCTACCCAAGAATATGAACAACTTTCACTATGGGACCAACTCTGAAATCACGAAAAAAAAATCAGCTGCTTCATACATTTTGGTCGAGTACGTATTGAACTTTTCTATGAAACAGCTGATTTTTTTTTCGTGTTTCAGAGTTGGTTCCATAGTGAAAGTTGTTCATATTCGTGAGTAGAACACAGAGGTGATCATTTTGTTCACGACTTAGGTTTCACCCTGTATATGGGCATATCACCTTTAAATACCTCTTTGCAGCTACAGTATCTATTCCATGTATTTTTGACTCTTCTCTCTACTTCTACTTCATTTTGTTTCTGTTAAACCCGATCTGTTTTCCCAGATAAATATAGTTTTCGACACATTCCAAGGGTTTGCCATCTAATGTAATGATGGTCTTTGAGGTATTTGACATCGTTTTTGATTTGGTTATGTTCATCTCTAGGCCTACTTGCTTGCTAGCCTTATGAAGAGTTTCCATCATGTGTTGTAATTGAGAGGTCGACTCTGATAACAGTACTAGGTCATCTGCAAACCTCAGATGGCTCAAATACCTGCCTTGGATATATAAGCCCTGTTTTTCCCAGTGTAATTTGCTAAAGATAGATTCTAGAACCGCAATGAATATTGTCGGGGATAGGGGGTCACCCTGCCTTACTCCTCCTCTATTCACTGGGAAGCTCGGACCAGTCTTCTCAAGCTTGATTCTGCTAGTGCTCTTGTCATATATATTTCTTAAAATATCTATGTATACTGTCTCTACGTTTTGAACTTTAAGAGTTTCCCATATGCTTTCGTGTGAAATAGTGTCAAAGGCTTTTTGGTAGTCAATGAATGCGATATGTAGCGGTCTATGATATTCCTGGTATTTTTCGATTATAAGCTCCAAAGCATGTATATGATCGATAGTAGAAAAACCCTTTCTAAAACCGGCTTGTTCAATAGGTTGTTTAATTTCTAGTGATGCGCTTATTCTCTGATTTATAATCGTAGAAAACAGTTTGTATACGGTTGGCAGTAGGCTTATAGGCCTGTAGTTACCTATGTCCTTGGGATCTCCTTTTTTGTAAAGCAAGATAATATTGGATTCGGACCATTGGGAAGGTGTTTCAGAGGTTTTCATTATCAAGTTAAATAGATGTACTAATGGTGATGTCAATGTTGCGCATGCTATCTTTAAGGCATCATTTGTTATATTGTCCGGCCCAGGGCTTTTTTCCTGTTTTAGTTTCCGTATTTTTTCTAAATCTTCTGTACTATCTATTGGCTCTACACGGCTTTCACTTTGTTCGGCAAGTATTTGTTCGTTTGGATCTGTTTCAGCGCTGTGATAGTTGTTTGGAGCGCTGTATAATGTTTTATAGAAGTCTGTTGCAATATTTATGATGTCGTTACGGTTGTGGCTTGTTTCGTCTGACTCTTTTAAGCCTTCAATCCATGTTTTACCTGTACGTAACTCCTTTAATCCCTTTTTCATGCTTCCTTTTTGTTCTAGGTGTTTCTTAATGATTAACGTTTTATGTGTCTTGTAGTCATTTTTTATGTTTTTACTTGTTAGTTTGTATAGTGCTTTGAGTTCATTTTTCATTGATCTAGTTTAGTTACTAGTTTTTTGAAGTTCTTGTCTTCTTTTAATAAGATATGATGTGCGTTCTGATAGTATACTCCGGACTTTATTTGTACCATCTAATTTACGGGCACACTCTAAGCTATAATGGATGGAGTTTATCAAAGTGTCGTAACAAGCTTGAACTTTCATTTTCTGGTTTTTATCATGTAGAGCAGATAGATGTTTTTCCAGACACTCCTTGTATAACGATATTTCTTCTTCGTTTTTGAGCATGCTCTATTGTTTATTCTTATACCTGGCTCTACTTTTTATGGGTGTAGCGAGTGACACTACTGCACGGAGCGGTCTATGATCTGATGGATAGTTTATACTAAGTGTTTCGATATTTTGAAATGATTTGGGGCGATTTGACAATATAAAATCTATTTCGATTTTATATTGACTCCTAGTATTTGACATTATATTTTTTTTCTCAAAAATGTTAAAAATATAATTAAGCTATTCAGCCTGTTTATAAACACCGCCACCATGTTTGTATACGAGTAGGTTCTGCACGACGAGGAGAGGATGTTTTATGTAAGTATGTTCATTAATTTTCATTGTCAATTGACATAAGCCCTTAACGAACGATACATGGCTCAGTGATGCCAGAGTTACGAGTTGACTAATTTTAATTCGTTTTAGATTCATTGTATTCGATAATGCCTCGTCGATAAAACTCACAGAGCTCCCTGTGTCAATGAGTGCATCAGCGCGAGTATCGTTCAGTAAGATGGGTATAGTTGCTTTCTGTAGACATATTGGAGAATCAGTTGAAATATATATGCGTTCGTTTCTTCTTTGTTGAACGCGGCATTCGCGATTGGTTTCGACGACCGCCACACACTAACGAAGTGTCCTGTCCTCAAACAATATGAACACGAAGCGTTAAATGCGGGGCACTTGATGCGTTGATGTAAAGTTTTAGATCCGCAGAAGAAGCAACGTCTACTTCCTTGTGTCGTAGCTGCTAGGTTAGAAGTTTGATCTGCTGTAGATGATGAGATGACACTAGCGATGTTGCAGCGTTGAGTTGTGACACGTGGAGAGTTGACAAATACGAGACTGTTCTTGTCAGCGGAATCTATAGTAAGAGCTTGTTTGAAAGCGTCATCAAGGCTCAATACTGAATTTTCTAACAGTCTTTGACCTATTTTTGGTGATGAAATTCCTGATATGAAAGCATCACGTAGGTATATACTCTATATATTTAATTTTTAGGTTTGATGTAAGTAGTCGACTAAATGCAATTTCAAACGTTTCACATTCGTTAATAAAATCGAAGATCGTCGAAGTTGATTAAGCTTTGTTCCATCAGGTATGTCTGAATCCGCTTCCGATAGAAAATTCGAGAAAGTTTTATACCAATGGCTCCATTTAGTATCGTCCGCGACGGTGCCTGGCTCGATGTCGAATCGGCCCGGCCATAAGTACTGTCGCAAATAAAATTTGATGATTTTGGCGTAATCGATTTTTCATCTTCTAGGGTAATTATTAGCAAAATAAATTCATACAATTAAACGAGAGATACCAACATTAAACTTGGCTTTATTCTGCTAAAACTCAAGCATGTTTTATAAATAACGATAGATGACAATAATTATTTAAGTCAATGCTAAATACCATATACCTACTAGAAAGACATATAGACAATATCATAATAGACATCACAAGGTTCAAACATGATTTTGTACCCATCAGGTGGATCTTTACAAAGATAAAACATTCATTTTTTTACTTTTAGACTTTAAAAGTAGGAGCTTTTACAAGTACCTACATGTTTTTTTACGTATGACACATTTTATCTTGAATGTTAGTACCCTTATAAATTAAAATAAACACACACACACACACACACACACACACACATATACACGTGCACACACTCATACACACACATACACACACATACACACGCACACACGCACACAGATACTCTGTGTATATTTCTTTTTGTTTGTGTAAAAATATTTTAATTGTTTTTCATCACACTTGCTCGGAAAGGGTTTTATAACACGCAGGCGTTTAGGGCAGTTATAGCCGACTTAGCTCCCGCGGGAGTTATAGATTTTCATAACTCCCTAGGGAGTTATGAGTTTAGTTTTAAAATATAGACTCCACTTGTACATCATTTCAGACCAAGGAGGTGTAAAATCAGCCAAGGTTTATTTCCTATATTCAAAATTTGGCTACAAACTAATTTTACTGTTTAATTAAACTTATACGGCACATTTGTCTGCATTATATTTCTATATTTTACCATTATTGCAGAGACATTTGCAATTATTTTATTAAATTTCATTTTGAAAATTTGTACAATCTGGCAGAATGGCCTGTATTTGTCAAGTTAAAAAAAAAAGCAATTCTAGGCATTATCTGTGGAAGACTAAAAAAAAGTTGTGCAACTCTTTTAGCTTAGCGAATCGAGTTCGTTTAATTTTGTTTGATTGTTGTTTCCGAAGCGTACCTATTTTGTTTAAAGGTACGAAAAAAACATACTAAATATGACTTCCTCATCGGAAGAATCTGTAGTGATATCAACACCACCTGATTTGTTAAATGCGGCTCAACTACTCAACAATGATTTGCTGCCAGCGAAATCTAAAGAAAAGGTTTTTTTTTCTATTTGTTTTTTATTTCCTCGCTAATGTGATGAAAATCATTGTGTGTATCATGGGCAGTAAGGAGATTGCAAACTCGAGTCATTAAAAGCCCTCCGCCTTCGGCGTCGGGCTTCTAATAGTCTCTCGTTAGCAATCCTCTTCTTACCGCCCTTGATGCACAATGTACTATACTTTCAGACAAATTTTTAATTAAGTAATAATTTTCTCTATTATCTAGTTGTTCCTAATTTACATGTAACGTAATATATGCTATAGAAGAGCGGGGTCTCCTGGCACAGGTATATTTTTACTTAAAAGGAGACTTCAGCCATGGATGTGATATTATGTAAGCAGAAACAAATAAATATATTTTCTATTTCTATTTCTAATGTTCGCCAAACTAGTAAGACGATAATTGAATTCAACAGTGTATATAATAACGAAGCACTGTCTAATGTTTATAAGGTATTTGATTAGCAAAAAAATATTTGTCGACTTCCTGGACTAATAACTTTCTTCTTACTTACCTAGGTGGTACTACTTAGTGTCAATATTAAGTAAGTTTTGGTAAACGCGTCTAGAAAACCCTCAGAGAAAACCACAAATCAATACCTCGATGCGTAACAGAGACGGAGTAAGGCACAAGGGGCGCGTGGCTCCACCTTCTAGTGACCCCGCCGAACCATACCACCCCCTGCAGTGCAACCACAAAAGGTTTTAAACAACGTTAATAAACTTGCTATTTTGATATACGAGTATGTCATTTTGTTGGTAGATATCTAGAATATAAACGGAATCGTACAAAATTTAGTTGAATTAAGAGAGCGCAACTAAATATTAGGTAGGTGCAGATAATAAGATTTTTTAATATGTCAGTATCTACTAGGTAGCTTTCCACACATAAAAAAAATCTTACTACTTAAACTTATTCCTCTAATAAAAAAAAATGTTTATTAAAAACGAACACAAGTTACAGACGATACAAATTAGCTGGTGGTCCCAGACTAGGCGATGCTAACTGAATGTTGAATCATTATTAGACATTAGACATTTTGATTTTGGTTTCTACAGCGAATACAAATCACTGCATACCTAGTATAAAACAAAGTCGCTTCCCTCTGTCTGTCTGTCCCTATGTATGTTTCGATCTTTAAAACTACGCAACGGATTTCGATGCGGTATTTTTTAACAGTTAGGGCCTCTTGGATCACCCTAACTGTTTTTATGTATAATAAACTCTGTTTATGTACGGGTGTTATAGAAAACTCACATAAGAAGCGAGGCGGGTCGCTAGTTAATGTATAAATTAAAGTGAGAAGGTATAAGTTAGTGTGAGTGTGAGTGCGAGCGTAAGTGCGGTTGTTTATGGGTGTAGGTAGGTACCTACCTACTTGATACTCGTATGTGTTGTACGTGTAAGGCTACAAATCCAAACCAGCAGCATCACCTTTAGGTAGTAACAGCCTTCTAAATTTTGCAACTGTCGTGCAAAAGCGGTTTTTAACCCCTGACGCAAAAAAGAAGGGTGTTATAAGTTTGACGTGTAAGTGTGTGTGTGTGTGTGTGTGTCTGTCTGTGGCACCGTAGCTCTTAAACGGATGAACCGATTTGGATGCGGTTTTTTTTATTTGAAAGCAAGTTTTCTAGCGGTGGTAGTTAGATACGGTTTATCAAAAAAGTTGAGATATTGAGCTTTTAGGGTGTTACTCGTATAAAATCCCGATATAATCAGAGCTGATTCTAAATCGGCCCAACCAATTTTCATGAAATCTTGCTGAGAACCATCTCGAAAACTAGTGACCGACCGAAACATGTTATTTTGCCGAAACCGAAACCGAAACCGAAGGTTCGGTTTCATTGTAGTTTCGGCCGAAACCGAAACCGAACCTTTTATATAAAAAAAAGTCCTTAAAAAGTCGAAAAAATGTTAGTAAGCCCGTTTTTTTCTAAAATTAATATCTCGCCGACCTATAATTACAGGTTTCCACTTTCAAAGATTTATCAGTGTTATCACAATGAAATTTCAGCACAGTTACAGAGGTTCTGTTTTAAAATTTAACTACCCTATAAAGTGAAAAAAATACATTATTTGTAACACAAGGTACGATGTTGTAAGTTTCGGCGCGGCCGAAGGGTTCGGCCGTTTTTGGCCGAAACCGAAACTCGGGCCGAAACTTGATTTTTTGGCCGAAACTGGCCGAAACCGAAACCGAAACCGAAATTTCGGTCGGACACTATCGAAAACCCTTATAAAGTAAAATTTAAAAAGGATTGGGTTTAATTATAAGTAGGTATTAATATTTTGATTCAAGCGTCGACACGTCGGGGGACCGCTAAGTAAATGAAATAATATAAAAGAATTATCTGAAAAATTGCAACCGAATTGGAAAATAATGTTAAAAACGTATTAAATACCTGTGACGAGCCATTGCTTGACGAGGAACTTTATATTAATACTCCTAGCCTGTCACTACATTTGACTAAAATCGAAGACCAAATATTACACAAAATTATACAACCACTAGACGAGAAAAAGAGCCCGGGCTATGACAAGATAAGCGCTATGATAAAATACATCTCTGAGCATATTACTCCAGTCCTCAGGCATTTAATAAAACAACGTATTTCTCGATCTATATATCCCGATAAACTTAAGATCGGAATAGTAAGACCCATACATAAAAACGGCTGCGGCCTATAACTATTCTGTCATGTGTGGACAAAATCATCGAAAGATACGAGTACATCGAAACGCAATTTCTACATGACATGTATTAGCTACATGATAATGTATTAGCTGTTATGATTGACTTTAGTAAAGCGTTTGATACATTAAATTACAACATACTTTATAAAACAATGCAGGAAAATGGAATACAGGGTCCTGTACCCGAACTCTTAAAAAGTTATCATAATAATAGATTTAACGCGTTTAGTATAGATGGTGAATATAGTGCCATGATTCCCACCATGTACGGTACGGCTCAGGTGTCAATTTAGGGACCGACTGAATATTTGACATACTTATGTCAATGATATGAGTAAAATATTTAGGAATAGCTCTGTTTACCAATTGATACATGTCTTACCACAGCCCATAAGGACCTGGTGAGAGCGCAATGAATGATGCAGCGGACTTGTAAAAAATACATGTAGAACATAGAACCTCCTCTTTTTATGGAATTGGAATTGTCTATTTAAAGTTATTTAGTGCTGTCTTAGATAACTATTATAGTAGGTATAAACACTTTATTCACCTGTATTTCAGGAACCAATTAAGTCTAAGTACTTACTCATTTTCTTTAAGATTCGTTAGGGGACACTTGACTCTTACAAAAATTAGCGCTTTAAATAGGTAGGTACTCACGAGATATTCACGAGGTACTCACATTTTACAAATGGATCCCCTAATCGATAAATTGTTTTTTTTAAATAATATGTCCATAATTTTTATTTTAGCATTTTGTCGGCGTGACTAATTGGTACATTTTTGCTAAATAACAGCTTTCTAGTACTAAGTCTCTCAGCTAAGCTGCGGACGGACGGACGGACAGACATAGCGAAACTAGTTATAAGGATTCCTGGTTTGCCAACGGAATCCTAAAAAATATGCAAAGCAAATAATTATACCTACACTTAGTGACTTGGTAAGGGTACTGAGAAAGTCCACAAAATCTGGTGAGAGTAATACCAATAAGCTAGTATAATACACAAGCCACATTGGCTGTTTTTGATGTCAATAAACCAAAACAAGAACTTTCCGAATTAAACTCATATCGCGCCATCTGCTTGTTTAATAAGCTTAATTTTTTAAACCTGTAAGAAAGAGGACAACATTTACATCTTTGGAAGCTTATGTAAGTATGTTGTGTAATTCCGTGATTCGATTTTTTCAAAAGAAACCAGTAACTTGTGATTTAATAACCATTTAAATCTGAGATTTTTGGGAATTTCGCCCAGAATTTTTGTTGAAAGCATTTGCTTATTCATCAGCTATAATGCATTTTTAGTTCCCGGTGTCACCCTGTATCTCATAAAAGGATACTATCTCAGCGATTTTTTAATACTGCGGAACCTCATATACCTAATTGTCGTCAGCATCCACTATCTTATCGGTTCTATTTGCAATCACGAGTGAGTTAATAAGATCGTTAAATGTAATGGGTGGGACACACTTAAGCTACTAGTACTTATCAGGCACGTTTTACATCACTTCAAAAATACTAGTTTTCTGCTACGTAGGTACAGTAACCCAATAAAAATGTTGAGCATACTTAGAACCTTGTCATTGTGACTGCCATTATTATTGTCATACTTGTTATTTTATGTTAAGATTGAAGTTTATTATGACAGTGCACTAAAGTGCTTAACATTTTGGTTGGGATACTTTAGAGGTACACGCTCGGAAATGTTAACATGCCGTAAGTCCGTGAACTTATTTGGATAATCATCGTTGTTGAATATTATTACTTTTTGTAATGTTTTATTATTTGTATTCTCAATATTGTTATTTTTAAATTTTATCCCCTGATCAACTGCTTGTGAGCATTTTGATCATATCCTTTGGGTAAATTAGGAGGCAACTTTGGTTTTAGAAAGTCTGTTTTTTTATTATTATTATTAATTGGATAACTAACAATGGATTCATTATAAGGTGTAATTTTTGGATGAGAGATGAGATTTTATTACTGGGGATGTAATTTTAATGCCTAACCTATGGGTACATTTATCTTTTACTCCCCAGGACTCGAGCCCTCAGGTACTCCGCGTATACCTCCTTGTGACATTAAAAGTGGGAATAAATGTTTTTTTTCTCTAACATGCTCAGAAATGTTTACTGTTGTAAAATCAGCCCGAGAAGTTCTAAGTTCCAGGACCAAGTAATTAAAAATAAAGCTATATGAGCTTCGGCCGGGAAGGTATAGGTACTAGTATGGCCCATCAAGGCGGACCACAGATATCTTATCAAAAATTGTCTTGATTGACCTGCAATATTTTTTAAATATACTGTCCAGCAAAACTAAGTATCACACTTTTGATGAAAAATTAATTGAAAGTGTGATACTTAGGTAGTTTTGCGGGCCAGTGTTGGTGGTGCCCGCGACTTTAACCGCGTAGATTTGAATCATCGTTATTCTCTTTTGAATTTGTCGAGAGAAAAGTAAGATGTGTTAATGCTAGCGTCCACTAGCACATTAGCCTCCTCAATATTTACGTATATTCCAAATTTCATCCAACTCCGTAACAAACTAACACACATACAAACTTTCACATTTATAATACCTATTAGTCGGATGTATGTGGCGTGTATTGATTGCCAGGCGGCGGTTTTATTGGTGGTAGGACCTTATACAGGGTCCGTCCGGGTCGCTATATCATCTCATCCATCAACCACAGCCAAGCAGCAATATTCGCATTGCTGTGTTCCGGTGTGGGGATAAGAAAACCGATGAAATAAATAGCATGGCGGTATTCCATTTTAGTCCTCAGTGTTGGCAACGCATTTGACTTTGAAGAAGTCAAATGTCTAAGGGTTCCACTTATCATCAGGTGGCCTGACTGCTCGTGTGGCTTCTCCTTGTCATAAAATGAGCAAAATAAGTCAGGTCGTTTGGTTTAATTACATTAAAATAATATGTAGACAAGTGTGCTCTGGCCGTTAGTGTGGCAAGTACCTACCTATGGTAATTAAATTGCTTTATAATTAGAAATAGCTATGATTGTAAATTTCTTGTGAGGATATTAATATTGTTTTATCTTCATAAAACCAACATGTCAGGCGTTGTTTACGTTTTAATTTTATTTGCAGGATTATGTAAGTACTTACCAAAAAATCCATATTATCCATATCTATACATTTACCTATAATTGAAGATATTTGATGAGTAGGTATGAATTTTTTTTTTTGTACTTTGTTATCTTAATGAACTAAAACAGGTCATAATGATATGAAATATTATCCACCTGAGCAAAGCCAGGGTACCAA
Organism: Acleris laterana; assembly: GCA_963966035.1. NCBI lineage: Eukaryota > Metazoa > Arthropoda > Insecta > Lepidoptera > Tortricidae > Acleris > Acleris laterana. The sequence continues at coordinate 28,042,180 of OZ014438.1, forward strand.
CCCTAGGTATATTGTATATATAACAGAAACAAAAATGAACCATACCCCCGTGATCAGAATCGTGCGAACTATTACCCCGCCAAATATCTCAAAGCCTTTTCAAGACACCCTGTATAGGTTGCAAGTCAAGGCTTTGCACCAGAACGTCGCAAAGGCCACTATTTTAACCGGACCTGCTCAGGGAGAATCAGTGTTTGTATCGCGTATCCCATTAATACCAAATCATTTTCCCTTTGAATTTAAAAGACTCCAGTTTCCTCTGAAGGTCTGTTTCGCCGTTACCATAAATAAGTAGCAGGGGCAAACTCAAATTCGCCGGAGTAGACCTACGACCGGACTGTTTCTCACACGGTTAGTTCTAGGAATGTGGCGTGCTCCCGTTTAAGTTCGCCTCAAAGTTTGATTTACTACTACTGCTACCACCTTCAAACATGGCAAGAAATGTTTACCCCGAATTAGACGCGGGTGAAGCCACGGGCAGAAGCAAGTTTGTAAAAAGGAAGAAATTTGTTTATCTTACAAGCGGGTTAAAAGTGGTACCTGTCAACACTAGGAAAGAAAAAAATAATAATAATTAGTGTCTCTCGTCTATCCCATAGTGTGGGGTGTCGTTATATAGGTGTTTCAAAAATATTGCGGGTTTGTAATAACAATTAATCGATTAAGGGATCCGTTTAGGAAATATTAAGCTAATTTTCGATAGCGTCAAGTGTACATCCAAAACAACCAATGCAAAAAATCAAAAAAATATCTTTAATGAAAGCGTATATAACAAATTTAAAAGGAAAACTGTCACGACTACCGAGACTTAATTAGTTTTTGAGATACAGGCGACTAAAGTGAGTAGAAAAAAAACATCTAAGACAGCACTAAATAACTTCAAATAGAACGTGTGTTTTTTGATATCGTTTTTTGTGTTTGTCGTAACGGCTTCGGAACCCTACATTGAGCATGGTCCGACATGCTCTTGCCCGGTTTTTGTATTTATGTTAATCGGTAGTGAAATTTTCCAGAAACGAAACGACAAAACTTGTTTCATTTCGCTTTTTTTTTAATTTTCTGAGTTTGTGGCATGGTCACAAAGGAAATTAAAGTTAATGGTACTCCCTTGCTGCCTCAGCGGCATTTCCGGTGCAGAAACCGTAAACCAAGAGCAGATTGGCCTCATCTTCTGCTGTATAATTTACCCGCGACATCACAAAGCAAGTTTACACAATTATTTCTTTGAAAATAAAATAAGTAACAACAATAACCAATTAGTATGGTCAGTTTAGGGTTCCGTAGTGAAACTATTCCTAGTTTGAACCCTTATATAGTCACCATATCCGTCCGTCCGTCCGTCCGCAGCCTAGCTCAGAGACTCTTAGTACTAGACTGCTGTCATTTGGTATAAATAATTATGCTCATGTCACGCCAACAAAGTGGTAAAATTAAATCTTGAAAAAAAAGTAGATTGTTCAACCCAATACCACAGAATAAGTAATAGTACAAGTAATACTTAGATTTAATTTGGTTTTTAGGGTTCCGCTCCTCGAAAGGAAAAAGCGAAACCCTTATACCATCACTTTGTTGTCCGTCCGTCCGTCCATCTGTCAAGACCCTTTTTCTCAGGAATGCAAGGAGGTATCAAGCTGAAATTTATATCAAATACGACGTCAAAAAGGCCTTATAATTGAGAATCATTTTCACCAATAAATACGCGCATTTTTGAACCAAGAACAGAGTCCAAAGGTGGAAGTAGTAGGTACAGAGTTTTCATTCAAAAAGTTATGATAAACGTGAAAAGCGGGCAAAGTTGTATGGTTTTACGGTAGGTAACTTATTGCCATAGCATAATTTTTAACGATGATGGTGGCAAAAGAATCTTTTTAGGGTTCCGCACCTCGACAGGAAAAAGCGGAACCCTTATAGGATCACTTTGTTGTCCGTCCGTCTGTCCGTCCGTCCGTCTGTCAAAACTCTTTTTCTCAGGGATGCATGGAGGTATCAAGCTGAAATTTATATTAAATACTCAAATCTACTGTCCCTTGGCGCTGTGAAAAAATCAAACTTCTAAGCCAACGTAATCAAAAGATACAGCCGTTTGTGACGCAAATTTTCGAAACTCTTTAGGGAATCAAAACCTACAGGGTACGAGTACCTCCCGTGAACTCAGAATCTTAAATTTTAATACGAAGCAACGTCTCATAGCACAAATAAAGGAAAAATTACGAAAACCGTAAATTTTTAGTTACAACACAATAAAAATAATTTTAATAATTTTAAAGACACCCTTTTTCTCATGAACGCGTAGGGGAGTTAAATGGAAATTCATATCAAATACTCAGGTCTATAATACCTTTTAGCTGTAACAAAATCAAACTTCTATGTCAACGCAATCAAAAGAAAGCCGCATATTTAAGCCGCATATTTTCAAACTGCAACTACTCACAAGGGAATCAAAACCTAAAGGGTACTTCCAGTTGATCTCGAATCTTGAAATTTGGCATTAAGCAACGTCTCATAGCACAGATAAAGGAAAAGATACGAAAACCGTAAATTTTAAGTTACAAATACTATTTTTATTACTAAGATACTAACTAATTTTAAGAATGTGTCAGTTCTGTAAATGTTCCTAGCTATACTGGAAAAAAGTAAATAAGTAGGTAGTAGATAATGGTGGCCGAATTAAAACGACACCGTAACACGTCCAATGAAATATGGCTTTAACGGGTTAACTAGAGGATAGTTAGAGGCCCTTAATGGGTTGGTGTCGCTCGGCTTTGTCTTCGAGCCTGTCCGTATACGCGCTGTGTGTCTAGATATTTGGTGATGGAGCCCCTGGGGGATAATTATAAGTCTTGACCGGTTACTTACTGCCATTGACGACTTATTTATTTGTAGCGCTGCTGGACCGCTGTGACGCTTATACGAAAGGGAGTCAATATAGGATGAAATTAAAACTAAGAACATTGACTAGGGAGTTAACTACAGACGCGATAGAGAAGGTGAAGACTACTCAATATATAAGAGCTAAGTACTCGAAAAGCAAAGTGTACCACGTAGGAGAATCGGTCTTTCTTATTCGGACTCAGTATACAAGGATGTTAAATAGATACTTTTACGCCAAAAAAGCTGGATATGAAACATGGCGTCTTGCAGATCAGGTCAGTATTCAATTGGTGCTAAGTTTATATTTACATAGTCTCAAGTGTAGGTACCTCGTTAAGCAGTTTAATCCACGTAAGTTACAGTTCTACCCGTTTCTTAAAAGCGATCGACAAGCTTCTAGAGACGGCCGCACAGAGTCCTACCTTATCGAGCTACCGGAAAAAAAGTAATTTGTAGGATAAGCAGACCTTTGGTGGTCCTATACCCGAAACTTAGTCATTCATAATTTGTAAAATTGCAAAGTTGTTTGTCTAGGGGACACCGTTGATGTGGGAAAGCATATCAAACTTTTATTTGGTTGTCCTGTGTTTTTTTTTCTCCCCCCCCCCCTTGTCTCTCTCGTAATATTTTTGACATGTTTTCCTGCTGAACTACGTATGCTATTTGCTATTTGATATTATATTTAATTTAATATTTATTGCTTTATATAATGCTAGATTAAGTACTACCATTGTAACATGTTTAAAAAATGACTGACTGCTGAGTTTCTTGCGGCGTTTCTTCTCGGCAGTGGTCTCCTCTTGGGAAGCGCTGGTAGATTCATGACGTGTAAAAGTGCCCGTGCGGCCTACTTACTGAATAAATATCTTTTATCTTTTTTTATCTTTTATATCTTGGTGGACTTACGGTCTGCGGAGGCGCAACGTAGCTCTTTTTGTTTCCTAGGATTGTTTTTGTAACGAACTTGTGGCAACGTCGTACACCTAGTCTGAACGAAACGAATTTGTATTGATAATGATAATGACTGATAAGTACCTATATACAACTTAAAACTATTCGTCTGCCTGGGCCGGCGTTAGCGGTTTCCGCTGGTAGACTAGATTTAGAAGACAGTACAGTAAAACACAACTGATATTGATTATCGATGTACCTGCGCAGAAGACGAATTTCAGAAGCGAGGGAACCAATCGACATGATTCAAGCATTGCGCGTCTGTATTCTGTGCTAATATTATTGGTTATAAGTGACGCCATGTTGACGCGCGACCGCGTGTCATTCAGTCAGCTGTCAAACGTGTATGAGTGAGATAGAAAAAATAGATGCAATTTAATTTGCACCTTATAACTATTACGTACAAGTCTGATCGTAGGTTTTAATCGTGCATTCTGAAATCATCGGAATCGTTGTTCGTGTCTGTGCGAACGAAGATTCACGACACGCCATATAAATTGTGTCTTACTGTACTATTTACTATCACCGTGTTACCGAATCAATCCACTTATTATCATCATAAGAATCTTAAAATTCAAAACTGTTTACCTACATTTTGGTGCATCGAAATAATATGTACCTACTACGTACAACTGGAATAAACACTCACCTAAAGGGTGGTTCTTGCGTTTCATTCAAATTTCATCAAATTTGAGAATCGGTTTTTTTTTTCGTTTTTTTATAAGAAATATATATAAGAAGTTTCATGTATTTAAAAACAATAGATACCAATGAAAGGCATCTTTATAACTTAATTATATTCATGATAAAGTGACGGGAGGTAATGAACCCTAGGAGGGTAATGAAAATCGCCTGGAAGGTAATGAACTACACTTGGAAGGTGATGAAAACCGCATGGAAGGAAATTAACAAGGCTCAGGCTAGGCTTTAGGCTTTTAGGCTTGGATGATATCTGAGTGAAAGTATGATCATATATGGAAAATGAGACTGATAATAAGATTGGATGCGTTCAATGGATTAATAAAAAGATATTAGGGAGTATAATTTTTATTCAGCCTTTGATATAAGTATAAATCAAACAAATCCAAAATACAAAATGTTAGATTTAGGGTTAGATAAATACAAATTACCTATTCCTTGGAATGTCGATATCAACTTACATTATCAACTTTTTATAACAAACAGAAATAGGATAATTTTTATTTACTAAGCCAGCCACAAATTAAGTAATAACTTAAGGTTTTTAAATGAAACGTAACAAATAAGCATAACTTAACACAAACATAACTGATAATATGCTACATTTGTACAATTAACAAATTGTACAAATGAGGTCAAAACAAAACCTCGCGTGATAAAAATATAAATAGGCAATTATAATTTTTAATTGCTTTTAAAAAAAAATTTTTTTAAAGTAAAGTTTTTATAATATAAGTAATGCTATTTGTTTAATACAATATTGATATTTTTTTCTCCATCTTTTTCTTTGCTTACATTGTGATCTTGCACTTATGTCCTTAATGCTACAAATTTGCTTCTATTCCTTTTTCTTTAGGTATTTTAATCGCTCTATTTCTTTTTGAACTTTATAAAGCACTGGGTTATTTTTAATTTCTTCATATTTTTGGCGTTTTCTATCTTTTTTATCTATCTCTGGTAAGTTTTTCATCTTTTGTATGTTTTTTCTTTGTTTTTGCCATTGTAGTCTCTGAAAGATGAAGGGACCAAAATACATATATATGGGATTTGGACTAACAACCACAATAATACTTTTAGAATAAATAGTACTTAGTAGTAGAATTGAAAACTCGATTAAATCATTGGAAAAAACCATGTTGCAGCAGCAATATTAAATTTGCCACCCATGCTTAATATTCATTTTTTTACATTACATGTACTTCTTGAAGTCACCGACTTATATTATTATGTGTACCAAATTTCAACTCAATCGGTCCAGTAGTTTTGAAGCAAATTAGCTGTCACACAGACGGACAGACAGACGGACATACGGACAGACAGGCACGCGTGTGATCCTATCAGTGTTCCGTTTCTATTTTTTGAGGTACGGAAACCTAAAAAGGATGATATATTAAGTTAAAAGTAACTCGCATTACTGTTTGTTTAAAAAACGTTTGCAAGCTGTTTCTCAGAACAATGTTGATAAACTTAGGCGATCAAAGAAATGAACATACATTCTCACTTTTGGTTTTATAATATTAGAATACACATGGAAAGCTTGGTTTATTTTGGGAACAGAAAGGTATTCATTCCCTACCAAAGGTTATCATTACTTTCCATTAAAAAAAAACGCAAAATAGAAGGTAATGAATTGGACGGTAATGAATATTTGCCCTTTGATCCTAATTTGCTTATGTTGCCTGTGTGCCCGTTCTACTAGATTTAATATGTAATAACAATTCAATACAAGGACCTCGGTTAACTTACACCAATATTTAAAAAAAAAAAAACTTACTCAATAAATTGCAGGATGGCGATGAAGTTTAGGCAATACCAAAGTTCTCTCCGTGCCACAATATCGTCGTTATTTTTATAACCAGGCGACTAGGGTCCGTCCGCTCAGAGCTCTTGCGCACGACACTGAGCGGGACTGGCAAGGGGTAGGTGCATGCCGCTTTTGGATGTCCACAAGTAACTTAAAACTTGCACGTTACTCATCGGGGACGGGAATGAGATTTTTGATTTGACAAAACTAAAACCTTGATTCTTTTAAGGTTAATACAGTATTAAAAATTAGTCAACCCGAATTATATATTGTTTATTTGTTGCTTAACATGATAAAATGATAGAAATCGTAATTACTTGCAAAACTTGAGAATAAAAAAATATTAAAGCCTCTGAATGCTCGTTGGAAACAGGAGGGGGATGAGATATTGGCATGTTTTTTATCATTTACTTGATTTAATTAATACTAAATTCTATACGCGTTCGATGGTACCGAAAGTACTTTTAGGCTGTAATAACCCTATTAAAAAAGATCTTTAATAAATCTTAAAATCATACCACTTTCTCCCCTGGAAACGTGATTTGAACGAAACGCAAGAACGACCCTAAAACAGGTAAGAAAAACCTGACCTAAGCTACAAAGGCATAAGGTTGATATTAAAAGTGAATGAGCCCGCGAGCCGGTAGAGATGGCAAGAACGGAGTCAGTGTGTCCCTCTCTAACTATAGCCAGGAAAAATAAATATATAATTAGTAAATTTCGAAGATTCGTGACCGTTGTCCTATAAAAATATTGAATAAAAAATAACGCATTTCGAATAAGCAACCATTACACGATTTAGTATTTTTTATGATTATAAGCTTCAAATCTTTTTACATGAGCTAGTTTTAACATGATGGTAGGTTTTATTAATTTCTCAAGGGAAACACCAAAGAATAAGATGGCGCCATACCTATTTCGATATGTTATCGGTTGTGTTTCATTTGTTTCTCACGGTTTACTCGCAATTTATTCGTTCTACGATTTTAATGGTGTTGTGTCAAAGGTTGTAGAAATGAATCATTTTCTGGCTGTGGTATATCTTTTCACAAGTAAGAATAAACAAACTAAAACCACAAATTAGTCTTCGTCATTGAGAGTAGGGTGACAATCTTTTCAGTCAACTACCCTTAATTCTCTATCATTTAAAATGTATAACAATTCCTTTACCAAATGTTTTATTTTGACTGAAAATGCTCATGTTGTTACCGAAGAAACTCAAATCTCTGTAGGTGTGTCTATAAAAGATCCCTCGATTTCTCCAGGATCTCGTCATCAGATCCAAACGTGATGACAATGGGGCCAATTTGAAAGCATACCCTATCAAACAATAAAAGAATTTTCGAATTCAGTTACATAAAAATATATCTTGAAATTGATAAGATAACCTTCTCCTTTTTGAAGTTGGTTAAACCTTTTAGTACCTTGGTACAGTTAATACAATTTCTGTTTCGTTTCTCCTTAGTAATATTTTTCAGAGGAGTAGGTACTAAGATAATCGGAATGGAATTTATTTCTCATTAGTTGCATTAATTTACGGTCACACTAATAGAGTGAGATAAAATCACCCTGCGCTAACTATCTCCATCGGCTCGTTTTTCCTCCACAGTGTACATTCCAGTGTACGTAGTACTTATTATGTCGATGTTTTGGTGTGCCAACGTGCAGCGTGGCAGTTTTTTGTGTACATTTTTGTCACCGACTTATCTAATAAATTTAATTAGCGTTATTCGTTATTTTTATAATACCAAATTATTTTCGCAATTGTAGGTACCTATAATATGATGGTGATTTATATAAAATTCTAAGTCATGACTGACTGATAAAAGCACAGTTTAGAAAGCAAGTAATCCATTTCTTAATTTTAATGTAACTTACTTATTCATTAATTGTACGTTATAATCGCACTGCAGATATTGATTTGAGAACCCTAACTTTCGAAATGATTTACAATGAAAACCAAAATAAATATTTAGTTCAAGTAATACAACTGATATTGAAAATTATTACAACTTATATACAACACAAAAATAAAAATAAACATTAAAAATAAGGAAAATTGCGCACACATGCCTTCCACAGCAGTGCAATGCAATATACATTACTGGTATGAGGATCACACTGTCAGATCACAGGTAGGTATACCGGGTGTACAATCCAAATGGGTCAGTATGGTGAAGTCGGAAACTATGAGAGTTAATTTACTGTCAGTTGTGTTTACACAAGATTTCATAGCCAAATTTGGTCCTTTTTACTTAACGCGGTTACAAAAATATTGACCAGGTTCGATTCCCGGTTATGTATGAGAGTTAATAAAAAAGTTTGAATGTAATTATTATTAAATCTAAAATTGACGTCATGGTTCCTAAGAACAGATCTCGCTATCTCTCATAGTTTCCGACTTCTCCATACTGACCCATTTGGATTGTACACCCTGTATATGCTTTAGGTGCAGGACCGACATACATTGAAACTGTACGTAAAAGAAAGCCTAGGAACACCGATTGGTCATCCTTCAAACGTGACCTAAAAGTAGAACTAGGGGATCCGAAAGGTAAGCTAAATATTTTCTATTATTGATATTGAATTTGAATCGGACAACATGGTACGAGCAATACACACTGCTTGGACCAATAATTGCCCAGATAAAAGGGTGCTAGCCAAGAAGATACCCTGGTGGAACCCTGAGATAACCAAAATCAGAAGTGAAAGCAGGGCGATCTTCAATGACGCGAAGGCGACGAATAACTTTAGCAACTACGCTCACAAGCTCACGGTCACGGAGTATAATAAAGCTGTAAGAAAGGCAAAAAGAGTGCGTGGCGGAACCCCTGCAACCAAATAGGCTCAATACCAGAAGGTATGAGGCTCACAAAAGCACTAGCGGAGCAGTAGCAAGGTCAACTCCGCTAACGTCAATAAAAGACGATAAGGGAAGGATGACAGAAACAGGTTTAGATACCCTGAAAGTGATGTGTAGCACACACTTTGCCGGCTCGATCATATGCGAGAGCGAAATAGACAGTGTACCAATGTGTGTGTCAGAACAGACAGCACGCACAACAAGATACAATTGGGACACTGCCAAAAAGGTAGTAGACGACAGCAGGATAAGGTGGGCATTATCTACCTTCCAACCCTACAAAGCGCCAGGGCCGGATGAGGTATATCCAATGCTACTACAAGAGGGCACAAATTTAATTGTCCCGCACTCAAGCAGGTTGTACAGAGCGTCCTTAGCCTTCGGGCACGTGCCACACGTGTGGAGGCTCGTAAAAGTGATCTACCTGCCAAAACCAGGCAAGGCAGATTACAGTGATGCCAAATCATAAAGACTAATAAGCTTATCATCATTCTTTCTGAAAACACTAGAGAAGCTGGCAGACAGGCACATAAGAGATGGAGCTCTAAGGCGGTATCCATTGCATAAAATGCAATGCGCATATCAACCGGGTAAATCCACAGATACTGCGATTCATTTTGTAGTAAAAAAAGCTGAAAATGCACTTGAGACCAAAGAGATACCTATGTCTCGCGGCATTTCTCGATGTGGAGGGGGCATTTGATAGAACTACATTTGAAGCAATAAGCACATCGGCTGCTAGGCACAGCATTGAACCATATGTAAATGGATAGGCAACATGCTAAACAGTAGGCTAATAAAGTTCAAGTCTTTTGGGTGACGTCCTATACGCCACAACGACAAAAGGATGTCCGACAAAAGGATGTGTGATGACAAGGGGGGGGGGGGGTTCTCTCACCAACTCTGTGGAGCCTGGTGGTAAACTCACTCCTAGAGGAACTCAACACTGGTCCAAAACACACTGTTGGGTATGCAGATGATCTCGTGATACTTATTAACGGGAAGTTTCCGGATACAGTATCGGAAATCATGGGAAAAGCTCTGGAAAAGGTGGAAAGCTGGTGCATTAGCCATCAACTATCCATCAATCCCAGCAAAACTGTAGTAATTCCATTTACTAAGAAATGGGACCTCAAACATATTAACCAGCTAAAACTGTTTGGCGAGGTACTAAAATTGTCAAGTGAGGTGAAATATCATAATACTAGATAAAGAGCTAACTTGAAAGAAACACGTAGACAACGCGATAACAAAAGCATTGAGAGTGTTTGGAATGTGCAGATCAGCGTATGAGGCCTTAACCCTAAAGTTCTGAGGTGGATCTATACCATGATGGTAAGACCCATAATTATGTACGGCTGCTTGGCCTGGTGCCCAAGAACAACGCTAAGGACGTGTAAGGACTCTCTAACTAAGTTGCAGAGGGTGGCTTGCATGGCTAATAACAGGGGCGTTCAGAACGACGCCGACGGTAGCAATGGAGGTCTTACTAAACCTGCCACCACTGCCTATTGCCATACAGTCTGAGGCGTGCAAGTCGCTGCAGAGGTTGAAAGAGACGGGCCTGTGCAACGACGCATCGCCTAGAACCAGACACACTAAAATGGCACACTATGTTGTTCTAGACAGAATACTGACGATGGGCTGCGATAAAATGCAGCCCAAGTTATTCCGGAGGAACTTCAATGTCCACATCCCAACCAGGGATGAATGGAAGAATGGGTTGCACCTATCAGAGGAAGACAACGCGATATGGTACACGAATGGTTCAAAAATGAGCACCGGTACGGGGGCGGGCCAAAGACTATATTAACAGTAGCATAAGTATGGGCAACTACGCAACGGTCTTCCAGGCGGAGTTGTATGCGATAATTGCCTGTACGCAAGAGAATATAGGTAGAACTCCACAGGAAACAACTACTTATCTATATTCTAAGTGACCGCCAAGCGGCACTAAAGGCGCTGATAGCGCCTAAAGTAAACTCGAAACTAGTCTACAATAGAATCCAGGCCTTAAACAGACTTGCTAGGCACAACAAAGTTTTTTTTTTTTTTTTTTTTTTTTTATGGCATAGAGAAGGCAAACGAACACACAGGCCACCTGATGGTAAGTGGAAACTGTGATCCATAGACATTCGCACTCACAAGGCTGCAATGCAATCCTAAGACTGCAAATGCGTTGCCAACCCTGAGGACTAAGATAGAATGCCTCTATGCTAGTTATTTCACCGGCTGTCTTACCCCCAAACCGGAACACAGCAATGCAAACACTGCTGTTTGGCGGTAGGTTAATGGATAAGATGGTGGTAGCGATCCGGACGGACCCTGCACAAGGTCCTACCACCCGCAAAAGTGAAACTGATGTGGATTCCAGGACACGCGAAGGCTTACCCGGAAATGAATCCGCGGATGAGCTGGCAAGGAAGGGTCCAAGGACGCATACGTCGGACCAGAACCATTTGTGGCACCCTCACCGGGCACTATAAAAGCAGCCCTGAACAATAACGCCCTAGAAAACCACCAGAAAGAGTGGAAAACTACGGTAGGCTTAGGGCGTGCAAAGCTCTTCATAGAAAGAGTTGACCACTTTGACCAAAAACTTTGGAAACTCAGCAGAAGACAACTCCGATACGTTATCGGAGTGTTTACATGGCACTTTGGGGTTAAACATCGCCTAGCAAAGATGGGCCTTTATGACAACACAGATTGTAGAATATGCGGCGAGGAGGTGGAAACAATGAAACACTTATTGTGTGAATGTGACACCCTCGCCGGAGTAAGAATGAAAATTCTCGGTTGTGGCTACCCAGAACCGAACGATTTCAAGGTACTGCCATTGCACTCCACTATCCACTATTTGGAAGAGGTGGAGGCTGCATTGGATTAAGACCTAAATCGCTTTCATCCGCCGATGTAATTTCAGTGCTCTTAATAGGAGTGCTATAATCCGCTATAATCCGTGGACAGTTCCATTTTGACGAAACTGTTTGCTTCCAGAGATATTGGGGCACCCATTATGAAACTGGCAAACGCATTTCGAACATTTAGCGCCATCTAGCGGTGAGAAGAACTTGCCACATGCGGTACACTGAGCCATACTGATCTTATTACAGATGTCAATAGCAAGGTGGATAGATGCCCCAGTAGTCAATGGGACAGTCGGCAGATGGCGCTGTTATAAGAAAGTAGATGCTTACGGCAGTTAATAGTTATTAACTTATTTATCCTATGAACCCGTCGTTTATCCAGCTCCGTTTATGTATAACTTAACCTCGCGCGAGTATAGCACTATGCTAGATTACAAACAAAACACTGAAGAAAGAGGGTAAGTTTTGTAATTGCAAGCACTGGCAATCTTCGTACTTAGTACTTCGTAATAATTAATTACCACTTAACAACAACACGCTACTTTATTTTGATAAAACTGTGAATGTTCTTTATTATACTTGTATCCGTATAATAATAAACTTTGTCTTGAAAAACACTTGTTTTTATTTCTTCACTTAGGCAGGTCCACTGTATCGCCGTGTGTGACGTCACCTAATCAGTATCGATATTACGAGGGTTGCTATGAATATTTTTAGTTAATTAAAAACCATTGATTTTTTTTACATATTACTTTAATATTTTTCTAAATATACTCCTCCAAGTTCAATACATCGCCTCATTCTATAAAACCAATCCTCCAAACATTTAAAAAATGCGTACTGCGGAAGGTCAAACAAAAGTCGCTCAAATTCTAGTACTGCCTCGTTCGAGTCCATAAAAGTCCGGCAACGCATCATTTTCTTTATAGTGGGGAACAAGAAATAGTCGCACGGGGCCAGGTCAGGACTGTAGGGTGGATGCGACACCAGCTGAACACCTTTACTGGTCAAAAAATCCATTGTTATTGCCGCGGTGTGTGCAGGTGCATTATCTTGGTGAAAAAGAATTCCATGAGTGCCGCTCTTTGGACGATCCTCACCAAGTCTGTCCAATGCCTGGGGTAAACAGACCTCTGTGTACCACGGGCTAGTAACTGTTCTTCGATCTTCGAGTGGAACTACAGCTACTGGCCCCCCGCGGCGAAAGAAAACGGCGATAATTTTTTTGTTCACACTACGGCCACGAACAATTTTTAATGGCGGCCCGTCTTCCTCAAACACATTGCATAGATTGTTGCTTTGTTAGAGGGTCATAGCAGTATATCCAGGACTCATCAGTAGTAAGGATATTAGAAACCTGTTGGGAATTGCCTCCGTCGAATTTTTTGAGCATAAACTGGCACCAATCTAGTCGCCGGGTTTTTTGCTCTTCGGTCAGCAAATGCGGTATCCAACGCGAAGCAACCTTCCTGACGCCAAGATGATCATGTAAAATGCTTGAAACTGCGGGTGATCCAATACCAAGTTCATGATCTATTTCCCGATGGGTAATATTTCTGCGTTCTTTAATCAACCACTCGGCTTTGATCACGTTTTCTGGCGTTACAGCAGTCGACGGCCGTCCCGGTCTCGACTCATCTTTGAGGCACTCCCGACCCCGCTTAAACTCGCGGTACCAATATGAGATTGTGGCTAACGATGGAGCAGACTCCCCAAATGCGTCGTTTAAATTTTTATTAGATTCCTTAAAGGTTAAGTTCCTTTTGTAGTCGTAGAACTAATATCATAGCACGAAACGATTCTCGCGACAGCTCCATTGCAAGAAACAAAATTGGGATTGACCAAAAAAAATAACTCACGGTTTTTACTTTCTCATTCGAAAGAATAGGAAATTTTAAGACACCTATTTCATTAATTTTGTATTTGACCCAATAGTTTTGTTTTAATATCTTTATTTATTTAGCAGACATTTTATGGATGACATGATTATTTTAAATTTGGGACGGCTATTTCTCATAAATTACAACAATTAAATGATATCTAATGAAAAAAAGTGATTGTAACAGTGTATTAAAACATACTATTTCAAGCTGTTTTTGCCTAACCCGTAAGATACACCTAGGAGGGCTTCAAGCCGAAAACGAAAGTCAAAGAAAGGTTACATATACTTTTGCCGAAATATCCAAAATAAATAAATATTTCAAAAACTTAATAATGCAGAACGGCTTTAAAACCCTATTCCTCGAAATAGTTTTCGAATTGGAGTAGGTAATTGTAAAAATATGAACAATCCCAATTGGACTGACATTTTCAGCAAAAAATAAATAAGAAAAAGTTGTAAGCGGCCAGTATCAAATTTCATTTTACAAAGAGGTTAATAGCTAAATTACCCTTAATTTGCCATACACTTTTAAAAGTAAATGTTGTTAGTTTTTATACCTATATAGCTAAAAACTTTCGTAGCAGCCTATGTACTCGGTACGGGCACAGAATAAGTAATAGTTACAAGTACAGAAGTTGCTCTTCTTTGCAAAGACGCTGTTTAGGCATTAGAAACGTGCCTACTCTATGCCTCTCTTACTATCGTATAACTTGTATTCATTCGCACGCGGCAAGTGTAGTGCTAGGGTTGTCAAACGCCTAGAATACATCAATAAGGGCAAACAATATTTAGCTGACCAGATGTAGTTCGCTTCGCTCGCTCGCGTCTCGTATCAACGTGTTTTTGACCAACTTCGAAAAAAGGTGGTCCTCCATTCGTTGAATTATTTTTTATCTATGTTCCCCGATTATTCAAAGACGACTGGAGTACACAATCTAACTACTTATACAAAAATACACAATCTAACTTTTTTACATAACGGCATGCTCCGAGACCGAGCGTTCAAGACGGCAGAGTTGGTAGATCGTGGCGCACGCGTGCTCGCTCGCTCGGTGACGGCCCTGAACTGATATCCACTCTCAGAAAGGACGAGCGGGAAGTTTAACTAGGTGGCGCGACGCGCCCCGTGCAACCCCTCTGGTGTAGGGGCAAAACATAGAGAGTTATACAGTGTGTTACCAGCACCCAGGCTTTTTTTAAAGTAGGTTAAAATAACGTATACCTGTAACGTAACTAAAACATTAATTTAACTAATAAACAATTTTTCAGGCTTTGTTAACTTTCTAACAAAATTTTAATTGCCAGCAATGTAAAGCACAGCAATTCGACAAGTGTAAATGACAGTCGACGGCTACTTTGATTGTTATGATTTGCCCCCGTACCACGACATGCCTTGTACTAAGCAACGGCGATACTGATGGCGATGAACACGCAGCACATGCACTACATTAAAAATGGACAGTATCTAAGAAAATTAATTGTGAAGTTATTTTAATTAATTTTTAATTGATAATACTTGCAAACAGTTGCTGACACAGTGTATTATCGGCAGTTTTAATAAATGCCCGCATGCCGGTAACACACTGTATAATACCTACTCCTTGAATTTGTTCAATTTGCCGGTAACGCTCGTTCACTGTTTTAACAACTTAGAAATCAAAACAAATCTAAAACAATCCAAAAGAGAATTCTAAAGATACCTACTTCATGAATCCTAAAACAATATTATTAAATGATCCGAGCCATAATCCGTACGTCAAAGCGCAGGAGCAGTGAAACGTAGCGCACGTTCACGCTTGACCGAAGTATTGAAAGGCTCCGTCACACTCTTTCTCCATTCGTAACCAAAGCAAGAAAAAATTACAGAAGTGTATTCGACCCTCGGACGTCAAAATTATCGTCATTTTTAAACATGTCTTAGTTTGGTCACATAACTTTAATGCACAGTGTACATTGCTTGCAATTTGTTTTTTTTTAGTAAACAAGTAGGTATGTACTTACAATTTTTTCTAGTTTTAATAAAATAAACATGTAGGTACATAAAGGAGTTGCCCATTGTTACTCTATATCAAGGAAAGCCCTCATGCCGGTAACACACTGTAGGTATAGGGACAGTCAACCCTGGCCACAATCATCGCTAGGACGGTGTTGGAGCTGGCGCGCACCCTGCGCACCAGGGAAGCACAATTCTTGCGTTGCGCATGGCCGCGTGAACATGCCCAAAGCGCTGCACCAGCGCCGCAGCCCCATCACCGCCCTGAACGCGTTATTAAACTGGACGCCGACAGCGTTGTACGACGTACAATAGGCTCGAGAAAGAGTCACTTTGACATCCACCAAACACCTCGCGTACCTGCATTTCACCATGTTTGCTCTAACTCACAAAGCCCACCGCTCCCGCTCAATGTCGGCATCATCCTTGAGGTCAGCTGTAATAATGTGATCGAGGTTTTTTTCCATGCCTCCGTTTAAGCATCTTATAAACATTGAACAGTCTAGTGTAGGTAGGTACAATAAATTATATAAAAGTATTATTTATTGGTGTAATAATCTATTCACTATATTCATTAAATATTGATTCGTACTAAATTAATTGATATTTTAGTACAAATCAATAACTAAATAATTAACTTAAATAATTAACTGAATTATAATAAAACAAAGAAAACCAATGATACCTAATACTTTTCGAACTATGCGTAGAATTTACAGGCATACTATTTATAAATCTGTTAATAATAAATATTATCCTAAAGTTCCTATTCAGACTGCCAACAAGTATACCTGACTGTAATTGTGTTCTGATAGAGGTGAATTAAATTAGTGATGGGAATAATTTTACCTCTAAAGGACGTAGTTATGCAAACGGGAACCAACCCACAAAGATTTTGCAAACTGGAACCAACCCACAGTATTGAGCGTTACAGTTGACATTTTACTGTCAAATCTTTGTGGGTTGGTTCCTGTTTGCATAACTACGTCCTAAAATCGCAAAATTTAAATAAAGTTTAGCAAAAAGGTTCCAGTTTTTTTGGCTTATTTTTATAAATACTTTTTTTGATTATAAGTTTCAACCCAATCTTTTAGGAAGCAAGGGCTTACATAGAAAAAAAATTTTTTTTTTTATTTTATGCTACCCATTAATAATACTTTGTTATAATGATTCAAATAGTGTTAAAACGTTTTATAATTTTTTATGTGATACTTAGGGTCTTGCAAAAAATGTTCCATGTATGTTGGAACGTTTTAGCAAAATCCATGTGATACTGGTTGTCTTGTAAAAAATACCCCGTGTATGTTGGAACGTTTTAGCAAAATCCATGTGATACTGGTAGTCTTGTAAAAAATACCCCGTGTATGTTGGAACGTTTTAGCAAAATCCATGTGATACTGGTAGTCTTGTAAAAAATACCCCGTGTATGTTGGAACGTTTTAGCAAAATCCATGTGATACTGGTTGTCTTGTAAAAAATACCCCGTGTATGTTGGAACGTTTTAGCAAAATCCATGTGATACTGGTAGTCTTGTAAAAAATACCCCGTGTATGTTGGAACGTTTTAGCAAAATCCATGTGATACTGGTTGTCTTGTAAAAAATACCCCGTGTATGTTGGAACGTTTTAGCGAAATCCATGTGATACTGGTTGTCTTGTAAAAAATACCCCGTGTTTGTTGGACGTTTTAGCAAAATCCATGTGATACTGGTTGTCTTGTAAAAAATACCCCGTGTATGTTGGAACGTTTTAACAAAACCCATGTGACACAGTGATTTTGCGAAAAATGTTTCCTGTACTCTTGGAACTTTGCTTTGCATATTAACAAAGTGATAAACGATCCAAAATATGTGGAACCTTTTAGTTCAATCCAAGACAAGTTAGAAATATTGTTACGAAAATACAGATTTTCACTAACTGGATACATTCGTTGTGATTCCTTTGTGTCTCGATATTAATCATATGTATAAAATTTGACTTCATGTCAAGTTAAAATTACCTGTTTTTTGTGCCCAAAATGTAAAAACACCTATTGAATTAGATCAAACTAGGCAACACTGTACGCTTCTACCAGTACCTTGTACTGTGCAATCAAATGACATTGGACATTGTTATGTATGGGTAGAGGGGGAAGCAGGAAGAGGTGCCCAGGAGCTAGGATCGTGCCTCATTAAATATATAAACCAGAAACTAAATCCCATTGTTGAACATCTAATTCTATGGAGCGATTACTGCGGTAGTCAAAACCGAAATATCAAAATCGTTTTAACGTTAAAAGCAATCCCCCATTCCCATCTCACTAAAAACCATTTCCTTTCAATTTCTTGAGTCCGGCCATACGTTTCTACCGAACGCCACAGACTTTTCTAAAATAGAAACGGCTCTTAAACACCACCAAAGCGTGTATACAGCTGGAGAATACATTTATATTATTAAAAACAGTAAAAGGAGAAACACGACAAATAAACGAGTCTGATTTTTGTTTGTTGTGGCCTGTGGCAAACCAATTGCTCCAGCGAAATTAATTGATTTGCAACCAATGTCTGTCAGAGAGCTATTCAATTGTAGAAAGAGCCGAGGCTCTTGCTTGGCAAAGCAAGGCAAGGCACCAATCCCTTGGTGTTTCGACAATACTCAAGCCATTCTCATGGACGTGCGTCCAGCGGGACGTTCACTTAAAAATTGAACGGCAGGCTTGTGTGTAGAGAACAGCCGAAATTGCTCTGATCGCCGTGCGACCGGTATTGCCCAAGCGGCAGGTGTGTGACTAACCGGCTGTAGATCTATACAACAGCTTTCCTCAATGAAAAAATGGGCGTTTTCATTAAATCGTTTAGGTATCCTAATTAAGCATAAAAATTAAGGAACTTTAACTTAGTCAGTTACATCCATACATACATTAAATCACGCCTGTTTCCCAGAGGGGTAGGCAGAGACCACTTCTTTCCACTTGCTACGATTTTGACATTGCTTTCGCTTCTTCCACATTCATACATCGAGTCATGCACGCACGTCGGTTTCGGGTACTTAAGACAGTTATATCCGGCCGTAATGTATGATTAATTTTCGTCACAAAACTGATTAAGTTAAAGTTCCTTAAAGTTTGTCCTTAATTAGGATACACGATTTAGTGAGAACGCGCAAATAAGAAGTTAGCCGGTTAAGGCCGAAAAGTGCCGAGTGGTAAACTCCAAGTAATCGTACTGTACAGTCGAGTGTGCGAGCCATTGAAATAAGGTACAAAAGTGAATACCTATCTTTGACCTCGACTGTACTTGGCTGAATATATTATTTAACGTGAGGCTTGTTTGATTTATTGTAGATAATTAACGATATGACCTTCGTACAAAGAGTATCCATAGAAATAGCTCAAATGACAGATGTGTTGGAAGATTTTGACGAAAGGTATGGCGAGCAAATGTTGCAATCGAAGAAATCGGATTATACACAAAAGGTAAGTAGCTCACGAAGGAATGGAAGGAATTTTCCAACACGAAGAACTCTCGAGTCCGCGGAAGCAAGTCTCCGGGATATTCGAAAAGGTCCAATTCTTGAAATGTATACGGCAAAAAGAACAACGAAATTTAATGTCCAAGAGGAACTTAAAATATTTGACAAAAATTTTACAAACATAGACAGTGATGATACTGATGAGAAACGTGGTACGCGTAAGAATGAATATTTCTGGGATCCGATTTTGTATACGTTGTTCTAGTAACAAGCACACAGTACAGATAACAGTTGTGGTCATATAATTAGAAACACTACCACCATAGGCTATATAGTAAAAAACAGTTCGCCAAAATGTTTTTTTAAGTGAAACGTATCAAGGAGATTAAAATATCTTCATTAAGTGGATAGTTATTTATTAAAAAATAATAAAAAATACTGACTTACCGCCCCATACTCAGAGACAAGATATGGCTTTTATTTAGGCACTTGTGCCGCTGCCGGCGAGGACGTGATTAGCTATCAACTATTTTATCGCTCAAGAAAAGAAAAAGATTTAGATAAAATAAAAGAAACCTATAATAGTATGATTAATACTTGATAGCTGGCTGTTCACCCGTCTATTCCCAGTTGTCCGCACCCCTTTGTACACACTGCGGACAACTGGGTTTTTTTCCTAGTTGTCCCAAAGTGTAGACAACTGGGAACAAAAATTCCCTACTAGTTGCGGACAACTGGAAATAGGTAGCCGTGTTCACACTACCGGCGAGAACTCTCTCCACTTAATTGTCGAAACAAAAAATATAGATCACGTGTCAATAAAAGAGTCGTGGGGACAAGTGCCTTAGACCAGGTTCACTTCACAGTCTTATTATTGCTAATAGTCGGCCAACTCATGTATGTAAAGTTCGTTCGTTCAGATAGTTTGCATGCTTTGATGAACCGCTACAATGGGTACCGCTGAGAAGAAACGCCGCCAGAAACTCAACAGCCAGTCGATTTTTAAATATGGCTTATGATATTACCTATACATATAAAATGCTTTGTCCTGAATGACTGACTGACTGACGGTTCAACGCACAGCCTAAACCGCTAATAGTAGAGACCTGAAACTTGGAGGGGTCTTTGTATGTACATATGTCAGGTTAGGCATCCGATAAGAAAGGAAAAACGTGATCCTTACCCTCGTTATCCTTAGTCCAATCTACTACAATTTGTGCTTAAACATTTTTTGAAAGAATTTATGGAAAATATATTTCGTATTTTATTGAAATTCATCCCCTAATGGGAGGAATTTCATTGCAAAGTTTGTATGGGAAAAAATATTTTTGTAAGTAGTAAATTTTCCTAGAAACATGGTAGGAATACTCTTCAATGCCAATCATGATACACATATTTTAGCGAATAAATACTACAATTCAACCCCTAGAGCTAAAGGGGGTAGCAAAGTTTGTATAGGAAAAAGAATTGCGGCCTAATTTGCTTAAAACTTGGTAGACATGCTCTTCAAAGCAAATAATGAGACATGTATTTCAGCGATTTCCCCTAGGAAGATGAAATGGGGCTGCAAAGTTTGTGTAGGAAAAAAAAATTATGGTCCTTACTTAAAATTTGGTAAAAATGTGGTTCAATGTTTATAATGAGACTCATATTTCAGCGATTACTTAAATTTAACGCCTAAGGGGATGAAAAGATATTTAAAAGTTTCTATAGGAAAAATATTTAAGTACCTAGATGGTCTACTAACATAAGTACATAAAAGGTATAATAAATCAATACAAAAAATATAACTTTCGGCGATTTAGGAAAAAATACCCAGAGGGGGTAGAAGTTTGTATGGGACTTTAGTCATATTTGAAGTGAGAATTGTGGAAATTGGTATTAAATTCAAATTCATAATCAAAATATTTATTTGACAAAAAACACACTAAGTACAATACAACAGACATGGTACATAAAGAAGAAACCGGATTAGAGCAGAAATGGAATCGTAGCACTGTAGTGTGAAGTCAAATAGGACTCGGCGCAGCATGTGCTTCAGCCAAGGCCACAGCGCTGGTTTTCAGCGGAATCCTGGTGTTCACCTATTCACAGTTGAACGCGAACGCGTGATAGAATAAAAATGTGTAATAAATATAATGACAATAAATATAGTGAACGTAATAATAAATATAAATGTACTGTAGGTATATCGATAATAGTCTATAATATAAGTCTTAGTAGTATTAAGGTGACTATTTAGATACCTACCCAAGTAGCACACTGGGTGGGAAATAGCTCGTAAGGTCAGGTGGGGTAAGGGGAACATACTTTATCCATCTTATCTTATTTTGAGTTCTATACTACAAAGTATAAGGTTCTTAATTGTTTCGCTTAAGACAAAACATACTTATTTTCGTTAGCTATCCAGGACAAAATACTTCTTATGCTAGTTCTAATGCATATCGCCAGAAAATTATTATTCGTTAGACTAGTTCTATCGTTTCCCTTTCCCTATTTCTGGGGTAAGGGAAACAGTCTCAATAAATCTAAAAGTAATAATACTAGTTTGGATTATAACTACGCAAAACATTTTAAAAACATCTTTATTGAAATGCGTACTTGATGCGTAACGAAATACTGTTGCAAATAGAAGATATTTATCACAATCGGTATTTGGGGTAAGGGAAACATACGAGTTTCGAACAGAGGTAGTCAACTAAAAACAAAGGAAGTAAAAAGGAAGTGCAATGTTTTTATTGTAATGTTTATTAATCGTTAAAATAAAGTAGCCTCACGCTTATCAATAATTACTAAGAATAATATTAATAGGAATTACTTTTATTTGGCATTACAAAGTTTTACATACTCAATTAAGACAACTTAGACTTAAAAACAACAAAAAAATATATACGGTCGAATTAAGAAACCTCCTCCTTTTGGTATGACGCATTATTGGTTGTTCTCACATAGTTTCTCGGCATTTTTCTGTAAAAAATATTGTAGTCTGTAAATATTTTTTTCTAAACGGATAAAAACAAGATGTTCATATCGCCAACCGTCATTTGACATCATACAAAATAACATAATAAAAGTATGTAATAACATATAATAATAGTCAATAGATAACCAATCATTATAATAGAATAGTTCAATACCTAACAATTTTTTTCCCATAACTTGGTAGGTACCTTACCAAATTAATAACCTATTTTGCCATTTAGGTTAGGGTATAATTTGTATGGAGAGGACAGCTGTTACGGTGCCCAAGCAATGTGTAAAATATCATAACATTTATGGTTAGTTACCGATTCAAGAGACTGTAGCACTGTATTTCTACTTTTTATAAAATTTGCCTTGCCTTCAAAATGTTTGTTACTTCTGACATCGGGAAAGAGAAACATATGTCCCCCTTAACCCGGCCATGATAGTTTCCCTTACCCCACTTATGCATTTGTAGGTTATGTTACAAATCACATCAAAATTTAACATTTACAGCCTATTCAGCAAAAATTTATATGCATACAAACAAAATATATCTATAAAACAATACTTACTGACATTTGCAGACTTGTTACCAGACTTTTTAACACATAAATCGGTATCCAAATCGAACACGTCGAACTCGTGGTTTCGTTGTTTGCCAACTAAAGTATTGTTTTTGTCACACTCACACGTTCAATCATCATAACTCAATCTGTGTTTTTTTTTTGGAACTAATTCTCAGTTACTGCTTTATCGATCGAGTAATCACAACGCTGCGGTGTACAGTTATTGATATATCAACTAGTGTTTCCCTTTCCCAGTAGTTCCCCTTACCCCACCTGACCTTATATCATATCTATTTAGATACTTAAGTGAAATATATAGCCATGACTAAGTTCTATATACTCGTAGGTGTAAAGAACCCTTAGGCAACCAATATAGAAGCACGGGGAGAAAAATTGCAGCCTATTTTTGGTTCTATATTGAATCCATAAGAGATCTCACGATTACCTTAAGCGGCAATTAGAACTATGGGTGAAAGTTATGCGCAGTGAACGACGATTTTTATTGAACGATTTTTGGTTCTAAATTGAATCCATAACAGATCTCACGATTACCTTAAGCGGCAATTAGATCTAAGGGTGAAAGTCATGCGCAGTGAAAGACGAATATTGAACGAATGAATAATAATATTTCAGTTCGGTCAATGAGTGATAAATGGGACGCCAAAGTTCCTTTGAGTCGGTAAGTTGTGTTTTTTTAAAGTGAATGTGATCTGCCATTTTAATTTTGGATTTATACATCTGTTTGGTAAGTGATTAAAATTCACGTTCAAGCATTGAAATGAGCACGAAATTCTTGCGAATTTTTTGTTACTGTGAAACTATAGTAAGTATGGTTTCTTTGTAAATTTCGATGCGCCTTTGATTTGATCAGGAATATTTAAAAAGAGAGTGTTAAATCATTTAAGGAATTGATACTGATAAGAACTAAAACTGTAAATACCTGACTTAATGATTGTAGGTTACGTACAATGTTAAAGTAACATCGTCACAAGTATCAAAAGTCTGTGATTATGCGTCAGTGTGATAAAATTCTGTTTAAAATAAATCATTTTCAAGGACTCCAATTTGTAAACATGGCGAAACAAAAAAGATCTTACAGTGTTTATTTCCACTTATTTGTTCTCTATTTGAAACTATCAGGTCTGAAAATCACTTATTTGTATCTTGCGAGTGGCAAAGCAGTGAATGCTATTACGAATACTAATTATTTTCTCTTTTGTAGATCGCCCAGTGCTCGTGAATTAGGAGTCCTCAACACTGCTCTGAAATCCCAAGTTGTTGTTGTAAGCAAATCTATGTGAGCTTACATATTTTGATAACTTTACTAAATTGCAACCGCGGGCGGGACTCGAACCCATGACCTCTCCATTCGGGCCGCGGTAACATTTTCGTGTTTTTTTTACCAAATCAGTAGGTATTCTGTTTTTAAAATAAGTACATAGAACATGTTTAAGTACCTAAACAACATTTATTAGGCAGTGTAGTCTTTTTTGAATTGTCTCCGACCCGACCTGGGTGCTCTGGGAGAAGGTACCCCAAGATGAGATGCTTTGTTGCCCAATTCTTATAGGTAGTATACAGTGAATACTAATTACCCGACTGCGTCAGAAGGAGGGTCATGTTTTTCGAGAGTATGTATGTATATATGTATGTATGTATGTATGTATGTATGTATGTCTATTTCTGGACACGCTCTGCAGCCTAAACGGCTTGACGTATTTTAACATGCGAGGTGTCATTCGATTCGTCTTAATTGCCGGAGTGACATAGGGTATATAATATTTCAATATGGCGTCCGCGACAAAAAATGGAGGGGGAATATAAAAAAAATAATTTTTAACTATAACAATATGGGTATCAAATGAAAGCTATTAAATAGCCCATTCCAAATATATATATATTTTAACACTTTGATGCTACCATTTTGACAGGAAAGTCAAAAAATACGTAAATGTTAAGTACTTACTTAACTTACCTAATAAGCTCCTTTTGCTAGAAAGTAAGTTTCGCTTGTAATTTGTTACTTGTAGCTTCGCGACATTAAAAATTCAAACTTCAGAGCTCATATATCGCTTGGTTATCATTAATTAAACCACTATTTTATTAATAAAAACTAAAAGGAATTAAATAATTAAATTATTAAAAATAAACAAAAAACCCGACTGCAATAAAAAAATAAACTGGAAAGCGAAAAATAAGCTATAAATATATATAATCTATAGAAAATTGTAAGAGCAATGTACTTATAGATATTTATAATAACAATTTAAATTTAACTTGAATATTGTTAAAGGTATTGCAGGCGGGGACAAGCAATGCTTATTATTAATATATTATTTATTATTATTAATATATTATATCTTAAAAAAAAATTGGGTTAGCTTGTCCCCGTCTGGAATACCTTTTCCAATATTCAAGTTAAATCAAAATTCTTATAAACATCAATAAGTACGATTTTCTATAGATTATATATACTTATAGCTTATTTTTCGCTTTTCAGTTTATTTTTTTATTGCAGTCGGGTTTTTTTGTTTATTTTTAATTGGTTTCTTTGTTTACAACATTTAAGTAGTTCAATTTTATTAAAATAAAACCCATTTTACTCCTACAATTTGATTAACCTTCTAGAAATGCTTGTAGTGTACTTAGTACCTTTACCCGCCTATCCGATGATGATGATGATAGGTACGATCATTAGTTAACAATTTGCATAAAAAACTAATGTCAAGTTACGGAAAATACAAGTAAACAAATCACTTTTGTATGCGGAACCCTTGAATTTGTAATCAATTATTCTTGACACAATTTTATTTTAACTACCACATCTTTTAACTTTTTTCCATTTCGCGGCATTCATTTCTGATGAGTTTAATGTCTAGAATTTTATATCAACAGAAACAAATGTTCAAAACAAATTTATATCAACAGAGTGACGCATGACGAATATATTTTGATACAGGCAATATGAACAATAAATATTTATGTCCTAAATTTGGAACTGTTAGATATATAGTGGTTTGAAATAAGTGAAAATAACTGCTTTTGGTTTTCAAGAACCTCCTATTGAGACTTAATTATGCGTTGGAGTGGCAATAAGAGCCCAAGCAGCACATTAGTGAATTTAGCAGCTTATCTTATAGCTTTATGTTCTAAATAAGTGGTTTAACATTGTTTGACAACACTTATAGCTTTAAACACAACTCAAAATTGTGTATGAGTTCATCTTGTCACTTGTAGTTGCTTAGGAACGTTTTTTGTTTCCACTTTATTACTTTTGGTTGGGTAAAGTCGATTTTGCTACTTAAAGTTGCATGCAGGTTTTAATTTTCACTGAATAAGAAGCAATACTGCTATATAAGGCCCTAAAGTTACTTATAAGCAACTTTTACATATAAGTGGGAGCGTACCCTTATTTGGATCTTTTAATTCCAAATGACTAGTATAATAGAGTAGTATATCACCAATAGTGGCTAAAGAGATAATTATACGACCCTTCTAGGCCTTAAAGTTGCAATTACTTTAGATTCCAAAAGGGCCGTAAAATTATCTCTTTAGCCACTATTGGTGATACACTACTCTATTATACTAGTCATTTGGAATTAAAAGTTCCAAATAAGGGTATGTTCCCACTTATATATAAAAGTGGCTCATAAGTAACTTTAGGGCCTTATATATCACTATTGCTTCTTAATCAGTGACAATTACAACCTGAATGCAACTTTAAGTAGCAAAATCGACTTTACCCAACTATAAGTAATAAAGTAGAAACAAAAAACGTTCCTAAGCAACTATAAGTGACAGGATGAACCCGTATACAAGTTTGAGTTGTGTTTAAAGCTATAAGTGTAGTCAAACACTGTTAAACCACTCATTTAGAACATAAAGCTATAAGATAAGCTGCAAAATTCACTAATGTGCTGCTTGGGTATATAAATAAAAATTATGACTGGGTGATAAATTAAATAAAAAAAACAGTATTTAATATAAGTCCTCAACAGTGTGAAAAGCGGGGTGAAAGTTTGTTTATTAAAAAATTAGATTCTTTCATCAAAAAATCTGACTGCTATGCTATCTGAAAATCCCGCGTTCGTGAAGTACTTATATAAATAAATCGGTTGATGGTCAATGCATTCATTTCTATAATAAATTATCTGACGAAGATTTAACGTCATCATTTCCAGCACTTAAAAATAACTTTAAAAAGTCGTTAATGTCTAAAGCGTACTAGATTTTTGACGTGTAAAAGTGCCCGTTCGGCCTACTTACTGAATAAACATCTTTTATCTTTTTTTACTATAGGGTCGAGGGTAATCTACCAGACAAAAATGCTTGGGCTAAACCAGAAACTTAGTCATTAATAATTTGTCAAATTGCAAAGTTGTTTGTCTAGGGGACACCGTTTGCGCCAATTTATCTTTTGCGCCAGATGCATGAATGTTAGCATCTAAAAAAGTGCAAACTGCAGTGTTGTTTTAAACATTTGCACCTTAAAGGAAAAGTTAATCAAAAGCAAACCGATTATAAAAAAAAAACGAAAGGGAAAAACTTGGGACCTTACCTTAGACTGCTGACTGTAAAGTTTGTACGGAAATTAAGTAATTTTCAAAGTTATATACGATTAGATACTTACATTTACTGATGACTGGATTCCACGTAGTCGACAGCCTCTTATACCATCGTCTCCTTTGGCATTTCGATGTTTTTTTATTTCAACCGCTTCACGTACCAAGACGTTGTGAAAATAGTGTAGAAGTGGGTTCCGTAGTTAAACTAGGAACCCTTATAAGTAGTCCGTCCGTCCGTCCGTACCCAGCCTAGTTCAGATACTCTTAGTACTAGAAAGCTGTAATTTGGCATGAATATACATATTAAGGAAAAAAATATCTGTACCACCCCTAGTACACGTATCGTGCGCTTGTAATTTTTTTTTCGTCTACCCGTAGTATGTGGTGTCGTTGGATAGGTCTTTCATAACATAAATATCGCGGGTTTGTGACAACAATTTTTCAATTAACGGATCCGTTTATGAAATATTAAGCTTTGTTAGAGTCAAGTGTCATTTCAAAAGAAAGGGTGTTAAGCAGATCGACACATTTAGACGGACGAACGGAGAGACAAACACATGCAGAGACGAGGGACATTATGACATTAAAAAATCGACATTTCTAATAGAAGCACTAACATCTTCCAAGACTGGTAATGGCCCGCAGTTCAATATTTTCTGATTAACGTACTTGTTTATACGTGAAACAGAAAAGATCTTTTAAAAAATCCCCGATAACATTACTTATACAACTACCTACAACTCACACTAAAAACTATTATTACTACTCAGTTAATATAATATACGTGCCTTAATTTATACTTTATTTGCCAGCTGAAAGGAAACTCGATGATGCCCACTTAAGAATTTTGCCTATAACGGCTAAACGTATCTGCTGAATATTTGAATATTTTTAGTAGTCTGTGGACCAAACCAAACTTCATCATCATCATTTGAAATTTGGGGCTATTTATTTTGCAGTGAAAACTACCTAGTACGAGAAAAGGTCAGTTACAATATTTTTTTTTTCTAAAGTAAACAACACCTTATTTATTAAAATCTCTGCTTAACTTTTAGACAAAATTGATCACAAAGTTAAATATAAAATATGGTTGTTAAGGTGTGGCTTGTGCATGTTGTGTCATTTCGTTGGTCAGTTATTTTTAATCACATATACATGTAACTTGATTACATTAGAGGCTCTCTTACGGTACTTTAAGAGGGCACGTAAGTAATATGCTAAAATTGGTAGTGTTCCGCAATCTGGTCCTCAATAACCATAAAGTCCATGTATCTGTTCTTTGGATATACTAAAAGCTTGATCACTTTTCCTTAAAACTGTTAAACGTGAAAGCACGGAGTGTACCATAATTTCGTATAAAATTCGATGCTATAAATTCGTTTCCTATAAAATCACTTTCTATAATCATATTAATCATTCATCTATATGAATAAAAGACGATGTCATGTGTAGGGGGATCAAAAGGGGTTGCCAAATTATGTACTTATCAGAAAAAATATTTTTATAGTCATATCAACTTGAAACTTGGTAGAAATGCTCTGCAATGCAAATAATGAGACACGTATTTCAGCGATACCTAAAATTCAACCCCTAGAGGGATGAAAGGGGGATTAGAAAAGTTTGTATGGAATAAAATTCAACCCTTTGGAGGATTAAAGGGGGTTGCAAAGTTTCTATAGTAAAAATAATTTTATGGTCTGATTAACTTGAAACTTGGTAGACATGCTCTTAAATGCAAATACCTATAAATAGCAATCCAAAAATAACACTTTCGGCGATTCAGAAAAAAAATCTTCTAAGGCGGTGGTAATTTTTTTTTGGTATATATTTTTGAAGTTATAAACGAGGAATATGTTGTAAGGGTTAATGTAATAGGGACAGACAGCGGGAAGCGACTTTGTTTTATACTATGTAGTGATCTATTATTTATTACACTATATTACATACAACCTTTATTATAAAAAACATACATACAAGGAAATTAAAAAATAAATAAAACTGATAACTAAAACATATCAAAACCCTGCAAATCTCCCGCTCGGGGCAGCGTCCCTAAAATGCTTGCAGCATTACCCCGCTGCACGGCCAGGCTAAGCCGTTGGGCAAAAAAAGACCCGGCCCTGGGATCGCCAGAGACGCCAACCAATTTATCCGAAACTTCGTGGATTAATTTTTTAGTGTCGGACGACCACGGCCCTAAGGTTTCTATTGCAACTGCCGCAAATACGTAATCGTTTGTTAAGAAAGCGTATTTGCGGCACTTTACAGTCTGAGCGTGGTCAGCGGCAGTCCCTGGCTTACGTGCAGAGCCCTGTACGCATGACGGTGCCAACGTATCGGTGCAGGTTACGTCCCACACCAAGGGCTTGCCTAACCGCCAAGGCACTAATGTACATCCGTCAGGTCTCTTTCCGTCCGAGGCGGACATGCCTGAGGGCTCTAGGGTCGCTGGTATGGAAACAGTCCCAAGAGCCCGGCGAATTAGGTCGTTCAATGATGCATGTCTAAAAAGACGGCCAGCACTCTTCTGACAGTAAAGTCCGTGCCGGCCTAAGGCGTCAACCGAATTACTGCACCGGCAGCAGGTATGAGGTTCACAAGTCTTTAAGCCAAGACGCAAACATAATGTAATTATAAATTAAAAATATTGCTTTCGGCGATTTTGGAAAACTTATCTACGGGTAGGTATAATATAAGTAGGCAATAGAAGTTTTTATGGGATTTTGGTAATTTTCGAAGTAAAAAAAAGTGGAAATGCATATTTAGGCTACTGTTTTTATAAATAAACAATTTTCGGCGATTTAGGAAAAACTATCCCAAAGGTGGTAAAATGGAGGTAGACTTTTGTATGGGACTTTGATCATCTTTGAAGTGAGAAATGTGAAACAACTACTTATTGGGGGTTTTTGAAAAACTAAAGTGATGAAATGGGAGGTAGTAGTTAATAAGTGAGATCGGTATAAAATTATGAAAATTGGTGACAGGGCTACTGTATATGAAATAAAAAAAAAACCATTTTCGGAGATTTCGGATATAATGTATCCCTATAAATGGCGGTGGGAAATTGGCAGTAGAAGTTTGTATGGGATTTTGATCATTTTTGAAGAGAGAAATGTAAAAATTAGTAATAAGGTTATCTATAGGTACTGTTTACCTATAAATAAAAATGATAAGAAACTTAGATACTTACATTATGAAACTCGGAATCAACACCATTATAAATGTTTTTTTTTTTTAAACCAATCCCTTAATAGTGAAAAAAAAAAACCGGTGGAAGTATAAGAGTTTGGCTATTTTAGCCAGGCGCCCATATTTTTTAAACGTTTGCACCTTAAAGGAAAAGGTCAACCAACTTCAGTCACGAGCATTCCATTATCAATAAAAAATAACTGAAGGGAAAAACTCGGGATCTAATACCTATGTACTACTGTAAAGTTTGTATCAAAATTAAGTAATTTTCAAAGTTACATACCTACACTTGCAAGATA
The DNA here is from genome assembly GCA_963966035.1 of Acleris laterana. Lineage (NCBI taxonomy): Eukaryota > Metazoa > Arthropoda > Insecta > Lepidoptera > Tortricidae > Acleris > Acleris laterana. The sequence continues at coordinate 28,073,142 of OZ014438.1, forward strand.
TGAAAATGGGTATTGAAACTACTATTAGGTACATAAAGAAAATATTCAGCTTTGGTGTTTTTCGAAAAACCTGCTAACTTGCTTTAGGTTCTGCTTCTGTTTGTTTAGATATTTAGTAATGAAATGACTAAATTCTCTTTTTATTTAATCTAGGACCGTATAAAAAGCATAATGGTGAAAGAGGGGCAGTGAATTTATTTTATATGGCAATTTCGTTGTTTCAAAGGTTACAGCCATGAAATTAAAGTTGTATAAATGTGGACCGCTTACCTTAAATTCACGTTTTAGACTTTTTTTTAAACCTTTGATTGTAATGTAAACTACTGTACATCTGTACTTTTAACAGAATTTTTGACTCTCCGCAGATGAAGTCGCGGGCGGAAAGCTAGTTTGGTATAAAAGTATTTTCTACAACGTGTAGTTACTATAATGTTAAATGTCTAATGTTCATCATGCATAACATGTCGACACACACGCACATGCATGGTGGATTACTCAAGCAGGCCTTCAGATAACAAGCACCGTAGACCGGAAATCATGAAGTCAGCCGCTATTAGATCTAGCCCAGCCGATCCACCATCACCAGCGATGCGTTGATATCAACGAGTTGGCTGTTCCCGAAGTGAAGACTAGGTACGTGTATCTATTGGCCATCGTGTGGTCACTACAACTCGCTTTGAAGAGGATGGACGACAGGTCGACAGCAGACATCTGCACCTGAACTGCGCTAACTCGACCCAGCGTGCCGGTTAACCAAACGCGCGCTCACATAATTATACTTCTGCCCACGCAACATATCGGATACGCTTATCAATCTTGACTGTATATTTATTAATTATATTTATATTTATGTGAAAAAGGAGGTAGACGAGCAAGCGAGTCACCTCGTGGTAGTGGGCATCGCGACCCATAAACACACCCGCTACAACAGAGGAATCGCAGGAGCGCTGCCGGCCTTTTAGAAAAGAGTAGTTTCGTTTTTTGAAGGCCCCAATACGACGGGGGCCTTTCGGGAATATAGACGCCGAAACCGGATTCCACATGGATAAGGTATGGCATGGTAGTGGATTTTGGTTGTGGATAAGATGGCGTTGATGAAACGATAGTTTGGTACGGGTTGTACGCTGGTGCAATTCAGTGGCTAGGTAGTATCAATCCGAATAATTATTCGGAATTATAATCATAATTTCAAGTAAGTAATTGTTTTTAAGATGTTCAGTATTCTCAGTATCATTATTTACAGTAGTTGCACATTATACTGGCAGTCCGAGGAAAAAACACATTCAAAAAGTAACAGAACTTTCCATTTAAATATCATTATTCAATTACATGGCTGTGGTCGGTAGTCTGAGAGTTAATCTGCTCCGAGCGATCGAGTCTAATCCCGACAGAGCTTGTAATATCTACAAGTTCACAGGACGTTTAATGAATATCGCATTATTAATATTCAGAGAAAACTTGGAGACGAGTCCGCCCCGGGTCATCCCCGGCTCAACTTTGATACCCTCGTGGAATCCACTTAACAATCAATCGATACTTTACCTACAGCCTGCTGCAGAGCTACTCAATTTAACATTTTAATATCGGCGATTGTCATATTACATATACACCATAAGTAGGCTACAAGCCTTTATTTAACATGTTTACTTACTTCTAGAAGTATTTTTTGAACTGGTTGTCTTATTGATGGTATCTAATTTAGGAAAGGTATTCACTGACAAACAGAAATGCAGCTTTTAATTAAATACCGAATAAATATTTTACTCAATTTCTGCTTGTCTGTGAATACCTTTCCTGAAGGATCATGAGCACTTTTGTATGGGAATTGGGTGTGGAATCAACAGATTTGAAACTTAATTACTATGTATTTAAAATGTAATTAGTTATTACCTTTCCGGAGATTAAAAATATGGGCACTTGAATACAAGATATAGTAGTCCATAGAAACTTTGTCTAAATATCACTACATAGTATAAATCAAAGTCGCTTCCCGTTGTCTGTCTGTCCCTATGTATGCTTACATGTTTACAATTACGCCACAGATTTTGATGCAGTTTTTTTAAATAGATAGCGGTGATTCAAGAGGAAGGCTTCTATATATAATAAAATCTGTTTTATGTACGGGTGTTACAGAAAACTCACATAAACCGAAGCGAAGCGAGGGCGGGTCGGTAGTAAATAATAAAATGAAGTATTTTCTTAAAATCAGAGAGTTGATTTGTTATAAAGGTTACACAATTTTTAAGATATATCACACAACAAAACGATTTGGATGCGGTTTTTTTAAATAATGATATAGGTTTCAATTCTGTTGATTCAAGAGCCATACGCACCTGCAGGTTGTAGGATAGCTTAGTACCTTCAGGCCTTCGAGCAACACGGCCTTCCTAGCGGAAGGGAGTCGCCTTAGCCATGAATATTACAGTCAAATAGTGCTGTCTTATCTTGCGGGGGGAAATTTGCAGCTCTGCACACCTGGGTCATTATTCGAGCGTTTCAACCGCCTCACTTTTATGGACATATTTTTGAAGGATTGGGCATATATTTTGACGCCGTTTTTGGATATTTGCTAGATGTCCGGTAAACTTAGATACCTAACCAGAAACGAAATCGAAATCTGCAGCCACTACTACAAAAATGTGACCACGAAAGTGATTCGGAACAAAACACTCAAATAATGACCCACCTACATGCAAAAACAAAACTGTAATAATGACACTAACACAGTCATAAACAATAGAACAATACAGCGACAAAACTTGCGCTCCTCGAGCAATTTTTTTGCTCAACTGATTTGTTGCTCAACAGATCCGAATTTTGTATGGATGAGCGGACTCGATGTTGGTAAACAAAGACGATAATTATATTACTAGAACAGCAATAATACGATAAAAATTTACTTCGTGAAAAGTAACACCATCTTTTAGTAATTTTGATGTCCCAGACCCCTTTTTACAAGTGGAATCTGACTAGTTGACAACCGAGGGACCACTAGATTTATTAGATGCGCATGCCCGCTTGGGCTTGTACTATGACAGAGAGGAAATGGTGCGAATGCCTACTCCCTTTTCCGAGTGTTTCTTGAAGCTTCAGTCACCCAATTCTCACTTCCTTCGAGATAAGGTCTATTTTGTGATGATCTCGTATTGTATATCTCTATTGTAAAGATCACGAAAATGACGATTAACGCAGAAAAATTGTAATCTCGCTGCCAATTGATATGATTGATATGAATGTCGTAGGATAATAAGTGGTCTATGGTAAGCTGCGTTTTGTTAACTCGATTGTGTGGCAGTTATAATCGATAAACAACACACGGTAGTTCTAAATACATTTACCCCCTTACTAATAAACGTTGAGTAGCGGTGGTATAGCTATACAATGTTTTGTCCTTATCTGTAATTGTGACATTTGAATTTGACAGATAAGGACAAAACATTGTATAGCTATACCACCGCTACTCAACGTTTATTAGTAAGGGGGTTAAAATATTGAACTCTACATAAAGTACCTTTTTCATAATCTTTAATGAAGTCTAATATGACGCAAAGTGCTCTTTTGTTCATAATAATTATTTCAGACACTTCGTTCAATAATTAGTAGGTACGTGAAGCGAAACACAAAATTTCCGTGAGTTCCGAGTTCGGTTCTATCAAACTGTCCAAAGTTTAAAGGAAGAGAAAATAGAGTTATATGTACAGTCAACAGCATAAACAAGTGATCATTTCTGTACCTTGTCGCTTTCAATCGTTTCACAATTTTGTATAACATTTCAAACACGACGTTAAAGTGACAAGGTGCATAAATGATCACTTATTTATGCTGTTGACTGTACATGCGTTAATTCGCTCCTAAAAATTAAAGCGAAAGTTTTTGACGAAGGCGTTATTGCTTAATTAGAAAGCGTCTTTTCGCCATAGTAAACGGCGCCGCGGCATCATTTCCGCAAATTCCACCTCTAAATCCACTAAATTGGTGGAGAAATCTGCCATAAATTCATGGGCTATTTCTTAATTAAACCTTTTTTTAAATTTGTTAAATATTTTCGACTAGGTACCTACGTAGACAGCGAAGACCACCAATACAACACAGTGACATAACACATGAAATAGAGTCTCGACAACTAAGGACCACACGTTGTCGAGCGTTGAGAGTAGACATATCTCTATAGTGAGATAACGAGAATACGAAAAATGACTTTCAATCGAGATACGCCATTTTTTTTCGAGATATCTCGAATTCGAACCGATCGCGAAGTCACGAGAATTGGGTCCCAGGCAGTAAAAGATTTCCCGCTTCCTAGATTGTTTCTTTCATACATGATTTTTCAAGTGAAGCCGAACGTAGGTGAATAAAATTTTCAGGGTAGATTGCTCATTACATGGGAAAGTTTATAAGCTCAAAATCGAACAAAGGTTTTTTTTTTCTGTCGTACCTATTTTACTTAAAGTTTAATAATTTTGTAAAAGCAGTTTTTTTTAATAAATGTAAAGATATTTTCTAACACTTTTTTTGTTATTATCTTATTTACTACGGCACAGTTTAAAATAATAACTGCAACCCTAAGATCAATATTTTTTTTAGAATGACCGATTATTTGTGAAAAATAGTTTTTTTTTAAAGTACAAAAATGCATTTATCTCTGATCCAAAAAAATCGCTAAACACACATAGTGGTGTTTTGGGTAGTCCTCAAGATCACCTAATTAAAAGGAGAGGGGGCAGAAATGTATGAACACTGGCCTAAAAACCAATAATAATAAGTTGTAATACCATCAGATATCCTTTTTAATTCTACAACGATTTTGTGTAGCGGGAAATAAGTAAGAAATATTTAAAAAATGTGGAATATCGGGACGCCTACATAGACGACGTTAGAATAATTACTATGAAAAACCGCTGTCTTTGCATGGCGATAACTTCTTTCACACAAAGAATTCGAACCACCTGCCATAGTAATGGTTGTACAACTTAGAACCTATTCAGGGAGATATTGCTAGTCTTTATTCGTCATTAGGCCAATTAGCTTTTTACTTGCACCTTTTAATAGCACTAAACCTGAGAAGTTAAAACAGAAATAATATTAAGTGTAAAGCTACTCCATTTGTACTCTGTTCGCGATAACATTGGCACTACGCTACTAGAAGCTGCATAAGGTAAAAAACGAGCATCTAGTCGAAGCCACATAAGATGATAAATTGTTTCAAGCAAAATTAAGCATTGCGGTACCGACATACCATTTAAATTAGAATGTTTTATTTTGACAATGATTTTATACAAGTATGAAGTTTGTATAGGTCGCCCTAGGACACTTTTCGAAGAGAATTTTGTATGGGATCCGGCGTCTATTGGTTAGTATGTCGATGTTAAATATGCATTTTCGTAAATTAAATAATATAAATTAATATGGATTGTTATACTAGTACAGAAGAACTTTTGCAAGTATTGCAAGAGGTAAACGAGGATGGCGATATGTCAGAGCCAGAGTCCTTGGATGAGGAGGAATTACAAGTATGTTATTTGGAAAATAGTCGTGCAAAGGTTTCTTTTCTTTGTAATGGAGACTAAGCAATCGTCATTTCGGTGGTGGCTTAAAAAAAAATATTAATTGCTTCTAAAGTATTGTCATTGAATATTCTTATTTGAATATGTAACCTATCAAATCATAATTATAATAAAAATCAAAAAAAAAATATGGCTCCGACATAACGAAAAACTTGCCGTCAAAAATCCACCCGATTACTTTTTAATTCCATGTAAATATATTTGAGACGTTATGGCATTTAATTATACATAAAAAAAACGATGAACTTTTATGTTATTTTTTCAGCCCTTCGTGTTGAGCCGCGGTATATGATAATAATATGATACATACAACATACATAAAAAACCCCAATACAAGTCTTAAAACATGTCTTGCTCATATAGGGTTGAATACATAGGTATATAATAGGGTTAAATAGACATGTACTTGGATTGTTCCTCCAAGGTAGTAAGTACGAGTATATATCGTGGTTTTCATACTTATGCATTGCGATACAACACACCTTTTATAAAAAAGTAACGAACAAACGAAAGAAGAAAACATGCGTTACTTAATAAATATTACTGTCCTTTAACTCTTACTCTATTGTTATTGTTGTTTCAGTAAAACGATATTTTCAATTGGAAATTCTTCTCAAACTTACGAATCTCGACTCAGAAAGCCCTCAGTCTTCGACTTCGGGCTTCTACTAGAGCCTTGATCTTAATTCTTTACTGCCCTTAATACACAATGTACTATTACGTACCTAGGTGCCTATTAAAGACTGTACACGATAAAATCCGGCCATGCATGATCTGGTGTATTTTTTTAATGAATGCTAATTTTCAAGAAGCACTTTTTTGTAATAGTCAGTGGTTATGAAACTACATAATAAAAATACAGTCATAATAAAATGTTAGAGCGTCTGTGTCTTAGACCCTTATATAATCCACAGTACCTTTATTTTTTTGTACACGATCTTCTGACAGTCTTTACCTACCAAATTCTCCGTTTTAAAACATTTTATTATTTTTAATTATATAAGCCAAATTATACCTTATTAAATTATCTTACCACAATAGTTAAAACTTTCCTAATTATATTCAGATTAAGATAGTTCAGAGGTTTTTTAACTTTGGCGATTTTGACTTTTTGACAAATAAATGCCTCCCATACAAAAACCACTTTCAGTGCTTGTAGTGAAAAGTCTTCCTGACTACTACAAATAGAAATGAGTTTCAAAAAGTATTTTTTTCGTAAGACGACATTCTATTGTGGGTAAAACTGCTTGTAACAATATAAATACAGTTGTGGCGTAGAAGCAGGAAACGAGTGAAGATTGTCAAAAAACGCTGTACAGGAGATGAAAGGTATGATAGAATATATTTGGCGAAAACTCACACATACCCATACATTATGACACGATTTTATTTCATTATATAGTATTATAATTATACAACATATTAAAAGAAAACTGCTTGAAAATATGCATTCATCGCAAAGATACACGAGAGCATGCATGCCCCGATTTTATCGTGTACAGTCTTTACCTATTTTATTTTTACTGGTGCGGTGTACCTACTTGAGATTTGAGTGTCGACGCGGTGTTGCTGATGAACTGATGATGTTGCCCTTCTTGCACGTACCGCTGAGCCACGTAGTGCCGAGAAGTTTTTTTTCATTTATTTCTAAATTTACTTACATTACACACAGATATCCGGCTTCCCTGTCGAAGGTGACGTGACCCGTTCGTGCTTCAGTCTTTTCTAGGTTTTCGTACCTAAAGGGAGCCAAGCCAACGGGACTGTATAAATAAACTAAGTCTCCACTGTCTCTCCGTCACGAACCGTAATAGGAAGACAGATTAAATTTTCTGAGAGTAGGTATATTACTATGGCCGCTATAACAACAAATATTAGCAATAAAACCAATTAATAAACCAAACCATTCAAGAATGATACGCAACCCTCCGTGTGCGCGTCCGAGATGCATTGGGCTGTTTTTTTCCAGATACGGAGCCCTAAAAAATATTTAAGGGCAGCGTGGGCCGTATTCCAGTCACAAGGAGACAATAAAGCTTTATTAATTCTACGGCATACACTGCAATTTAAACCCTAAATGTTCACGTGTATGTGTCATTCGTTGTTTGACGTCCCGCGCGTAGTTGCGAGGCCCTCGACGATGCGCGTCCCGGATCAAATCGACAATTCATGTGGAGTATTTACTTTACGTTTAGGTTCTCTGTCACGCGTCCGCGGCGGAGGCAGCTCGAGTTCCATCATGACAATGCACCTTCGTCAAAGCCTCCGGTATTTTTAACTACACTGGTGGTGTTAATGCCCACAATCGGTCATTAAACAAATTAAATGACACATGCGTCATCCAATCCCAAGCTTGTCAAATAAACTGCCACGAAAACATTAAAATACTTATATAATATTAAAATCAGCGAGGAAACGCGGCTGCAACTTCGGCGCGGATACAATGCCGCATGTTATGGGTCATTTTAGGGCTTTGTACAGTCAAAAGCAGTAATTTTGACCCCTGGGAACGTATAACTAAGTAAGTAATGGTGGAAATAAGTTATGGGCCCTGGAGGGGAACTACGTTAAGTGAATTCTTAATTTAATCATTTTATTTAAAGGTGAAACGTTAAGTGAATCCTTAATTTAAATCATTTTATATACAGCTGCATAGGTACAGCTAAAAATTCAAAAAATAAACACTCTATAATTAACATTACATTTCGCGACTTTTTTTGTTTCTAAGGCCAAATGTTTATAAATGAGACTTTATTCTGAACAGTAATCATACCGATTATTAGTAAAAAATAGCAAACGTTCATTTTTTGATTTTTTAGCTGGTTCGATTCCCGGTGAGACAAGATTTTTTTTAGGAAATCTTTGAATGCAGTTTTGTTTCTTTTTGAAAACTAGTACGAATCGAGTTAAACTAAATTTATATTCTAATTATAATGAATTAACAAGATTCATTTATCTCGATGAACGAATAAGACATAAGTAGCGAAAACATTGTCTACTTAGGTCAGCCGGGGCATTGTAACTTTTCATACTAATTTTAAAATTGGAACAAGGGGGTAATTATGACATGGCTGTGCAGTTCCTTTTACGGCAAGCGTAAAGGACAGAGACATGGCAGTTATATAGCTCTGTCCTTTTCTCTCAGCGTAAACAGAACTGCAAAGCTAGATCATAGATCATAATAACCCCCCAGGTCTTATTATGAAAAGTTACAATAGCCTCTCAGACGCAATACCCTAACCGCCTAACCTTATCTAATTATTAAACAAAAAAGTACTTTACAGGACTTAAGTGTTAGCAAGCATGTGTGGGCATGCTTCGATGGTTCGGTCATTTGGAAAGGATGGATGAAAGAAGATTGACGAAAGAGATATACACATCGATAGTGAGTGGACGGGTCGGAAGGGGCCGCCCTAGGCGTACTTTTTCGAGTCAAATCGGTGAAATACTGGAAAAGGGCCGAATCTTAAGTACCCGAAACCGACGTGCGTGCATGACTCGATGTATGAATGTGGAAGAAGCGAAAGAAATTTGTCAAGATCGTAGCAAGTGGAAAGAAGTGGTCTCTGCCTACCCCTCTGGGAAACAGGCGTGATTTAATGTATGTATGTATGTAAGTGTTACCAACTTTTAAAAAAGTTACACAATACTTTTAAGTCGCTACATAGGTATATTGTAGCGAATAGCTTGCATTACCTATAATCAAATTTGCAAAATATATGGAAGTAAGTACCTAGGTACTTTTTTTGGAATCGTTAGAGGGTTTACCTCGATGGTTTCCCGCGGTTTGCACCATTTCTATTATGTACGGAAGGACTTTAAATGTTAGGTATAAACTTACCGTAGGTGCCGTAAATTTAGAGTACGTTAAAAACAATCTGGCGCCAGGTTAGCCACGTGGAAAGACCCCTTTGGTTTATAACGTATCTTAATTAAAAAGGTGTGTGGTTTATAAAACTAAGTTATTTGCGGCTCGAGGATAATTCAGTCAGTCGTCGGTGCAAACTTACATTAAGCTTTTTCAAAGCGTTATAAACGCCCAGTTAATTTTGCACCCTTGCTATTTTTCATTATTTTATAGATTGTACTTCAGGGCAAATTAAGAGTTGAGAAAATTTTAACATGGCACTTATTCTAAAGATACGACATTCGCACTTTATAAAAAAATTACGGGAAGTTTGTCAAATGTACTCGCAGCGAACGCCAGACGACCGCAGGTGGTAGTCAGGATGCATGATCCGGATAAGAATGTAATTTTTTAAGGGGTGCGAATTTAAAGCAAATCAAATCAAATACAATTAATGTGAGGATTGTCAATAAGTAGATAGGTAGTTTAAAATTTTCACCTTAGTAAAAATACCGTTGAACAAGGATATTACTTTCCGGGGGTCGCAACCCGGTGCAAATTTGATATTGTAGGGGAGATGTGTACAAGATGATCCCTCGAGGTAAAATGATTCCCCATCGTTTCCGAGTAACCACTAGCGACATCTATTCAAATAATGAATAAAAGTCGTCCCTGCGACCCCGCCAGTTGCCTCTCCAAGTGTCATGGCGGTGAGAGCACTTTGCGTGATTTTATTAGAAAAATATTGATAAAAGTGGTCCTAATCTATAGTAAGCCTATTTTCAAAGTTTCATTACTTTCTGCATGTTGAGTTTCAATGAAATGTTGTTTTATTGGCGTATTTGGTTGATGTTCAGCTATATTTTAAACGATGTTTGAATACCGCATGTTGCATTTGAAGGTTATATTTTGATCGATGTCTTGAAAATTTGTGTTTGAGGTGAAATGATCCCTCTTCGTGTGTCTAAAATGATCCGGGATCATATTACCCCATAGTATTTTTATTTAACTTGCTTTTATTATTTGTTTGGGTCAAATTTTCAAAGTTAATTCTAAACCAGTTGCCGTCGATGGAATGAGCTGAAATTTGAAATACATGTGTAAACCTAATGACAATGCAATATTATGGTACTATCGAGCTGATCTGATGATGGAGTCGGAAGGTGATGACGTGATCTTGGCTGTACTTAATATCTACCCGCTGAGTTGGGGTTTATTTTTTTACAGTTATTATTTGTTGACTTTAGAACGTTTGATACATTTCTTAAGTTCTAATTTTGTTGATTAAGTAGAACCCACCTATTTCAAAAAAATTGATCTCATAGCTTACATATTTTAGTTGTGTGTGACAAAAAGTGTAACGTTTGTTAATTTTTTTTAAAGTTCTTATTTTGTTGATTAAGTAGAACCTATCTATTTCAAAAAAAAATTTGTTTTGTTGTGTCTGACAAAAAGTGTGAATCTTTTTAATTATTCTTAACTCTAGAAGCAGAGTTTATTTGTTCAGCTATAATTATTTAATGCTTTAAACTTAAGAAAGTTTGTTACATTTTTTTAAGTTTTAACTTTGTTGATTCAGTACCTATCTAGTTCAAAAAAATTGATCTCCTAGCTTAGATATTTTTGTTTTCTTAGGTACTTATTACACGTGATTTAAATAAACGACTGGGTGTTGTTTTATTAATATTGAACATTATTTAAGTACAAAATGATCCCTGGGATCATTTTAACCCTACCCTAGGGATCATTTTATACATGCATGTGTTTAAAATGATCCCTTAGTAAACTTTTAGAAAACAAGAAATAATTAAAAAAACACATACAAATCATAAAAAATAAGTATGCCGTTCCCTAGATATATAAATTCACTATCCTTTACAATTTAAATCTTGCGATTATGTCTTAACCTCTGACCACAGTAAAGATTTTCCCTTAGGGGGATCATTATGTACACATCTCCCCTACTTAGGTATTTTTTATAATCATTTACTAAATTTGCACCGCTTTCTCCGGAGCCGCAATGGCGGAAAGTCAGTTTTAACTTATATACATTTTTATTTATGTTTCGTAGTTCGGATTAAATTAAATAACACTTAATTCCTACAAATTATCACGACTAAATAGACTTGACTGGATCCTGAGATACAGGCGACCAAAGTGTTTAGGTATAGCTATATTACTGAAATCATCTAAGACAGCACCAAATAAGTTTAAATAACGAATTAGTTGGTACTTGTGGTTCTTTCGAAGGTTTTTTGTTTATCGGCTTCGGAACCCTTCACTGAGCATGGTTGGACATAGGTACTCTCGCCCGGTTTGCGTTTCTCTCGTAGTCATGTTATGAACTTATGACCATTGCATTGTTTTCAACCATTGCGTCCCTTCCCGAGAGCTCGATTTTAAAGAAATACAAAGCAATAAGAAGTGTTTTTATCAGTTCCTAGAGTTACTCGTATTTTCAGAATTTAGTGAAATTTCATCTAATTTTCCAGTCTTTTCAGTGCGAAAACCAGTTATTTATTCGATTTGAGAAGCATCGGATGTATTCGGTCCAGGGAACGTGTTGGTCTTCAATGAGACCAAGGAATACTGGACTGGATAGGTGGGTCTGTGGGTAGGTGGGTAGGCAGTTGCAGGACTTGCTATTCTATTAATATTAATTCCCCATTTGGTCAAGACTTAAAACTGACTTGTCAAGGTAATCAACGCGTTTTTTTGAACGATGAAGGGAGTTTTGTCTAAACCATTTTCATGATGTAAATATTTACTTATAAGAAAATATTATTCAAAGACAGTAAGTACTTACCAAATACCAACTTAACTTAATACATGCCGGTTTTGTTCAGGTACTAAGGTAAATGCGCTTCAAAGCGGAAGCTTGGAATACATGGTAAGCGCGGGGTGGTTCGATAACGGTTTGTTTGTCGCGCATGCGCCACCCCCGCATCGACCTGCAGCGCCTCGAGCGACAGCCTCGCGGCGGCCTCGGCGCTGGGCCGCTCTCTCAACTCGACTCAACGAACCTACTAAACCAATTTTACACAAGCGAGGAATATTTAAAATTAGGTAGGGAATTCAAATAACCATCTATAACCGGTTTTAACCGGTTAATCTCATACAAAAACGTCTAATAACCGGAAAAATGCATTCCTTAAAATTAGAAAAACTTAATTCTTAATTCAAAGGTCATTACTGCATAGTACGAGTAGGTATAAAACAAAGTCGCTTTCCGCTGTCGAATAATTCTGTTTTATGTAGGGATGTTACAGAAAACTCACATAAACCGAAACGAACCGAAAGCGGGTCGCTAGTTAGTTTATAATTTGACTGTCTCAAAGTAATTGGATACTTAACCGTTAACTTCTGTAACATCATCACCCTACGAAGAAGGTGAAGACGCGGAAAATTGTTTTGGTGCAAAAAAATATAATATTAATGTTAATCCAAAACTTATTTGTTTAAGGCACAGGCTTTCTGAATAACTATCTAAAAATACGAGATGTGACTAGATATTTGAAATAAATTTCAACTTGGTAAGTACCACCTACGCGTACGCGTTCCTGATAAAATGGGGCAACACAGATAGACAGACAGACGGACAACGAAAGTGATCCTATAAGGGTTCCTTTTTTCTGTTTGAAGTACGAAACCGTATAAACCGTTTTCGATCTTGGGTTACATGGTATATAATATACATTATAAACAGTTCTCGAATGGAGTCACTTGTCGTTGACAGCAACTTATCGGCATGCCGCAGAAGGCGAGAGAATAATATAGCTAGCAGTCCGCGCCCGACGCCGCCCGGGTGTAATTTTTTTTTTTTCATATAAACCTTATGATTTATGAAATATACTTTAAGTGCCTATTCTCAGACCTACTGAATTGAACACAAAATTTCATAAGAATCGGTCAAGCCGTTTCGGTTTTGTTACAAACACTGTGGCATGAGAATTTAATAAACTAGCTTTCCGCCCGCGGCATTGTCTGCGGAGAGTCAGGACTTCTGTTAAAAGTACAGATATAGTTTACCTTCAAACGGTTCCTAATGAAGAAATTGGTAGACCATGTAAATATTTTTCCTATAGAAACTTTGCAATCCCTTTTCATCCCCTTAAGGCTATTTAAGAAATCCCTGAAATATGTGTCTCATTATAAACATTGAACAGTATTTCCACCAAGTTTTAAGTAAAAGAATTTGAAGCATTGAAGAGCATTTCCATCAAGTTTGAAGTAAATTAGACCATAAAAATATTTTTTCCTTCAAAAACTTTGTAATCCCATTTCATCTCCCTAGGGGTTGAATTTTAGTAATCGCCGAAATACGTGTCTCATTATTTGCATTAAAGAATCATTTCTACCAAGTTTCAAAATAATTTGACCAGAAAAAAAACTTTTACAACTTTTGCAACCCTGTTTCATCCCCCTTAGTGATTCAATTTTGGGAATCGCTGAAGCAGGTATGTGCGCCATTATTTGCATTGAAGAGCATTTCTACATAATTTCGAGTTAATTTAACCATAAACTTATTTTTTCCTACACAAACTTTGCAACCTCCTTTCATCCTTCTAGGGGTTGAATTTTAGAAATCGCTGAAATACGTGTCTCACTATTTACATTAAAGAAGCATTCGACTATAAAAAAAACCTATACATATACAAATTTTGCAACTTCCGTTCATCCCTCTAGGGGTTGATAGTAATCGCTGAAATACGTCTCATTATTTGCATTGAAGAGCATGTCTTGGGAACAAATCAATCAAACATTTTCTAGCATTCTTCAAAAGATACACTAACGAAAATTATGATTTTCAATTAACAATGGATACATCTGTTATCACGCTCGCATTTCGGGGGCCTGGTGGCAACAAAAGTCTCTCTCACCCCTCCCTCTTTCTTTATTCGCTTTCACAATAGCTTCCGTCCCGTGGCCCATCCCTCCTGACTTACCCATTTTAGATTGTATTAATAAGGGTACAGCAAACACCTCTTCTCCGATGCACTCGTAGCAGTCGGCGTATCCACTTGAACATTTTTATTTTATTTTTATTGTATAACAATAGCGACCTTTATTGGCCGTTTTGAAGATCCGAAACTGTCACGAATGTTTAGCCATCCCCAGCTTAGTATTAGCTGAGCAAACATTTCAAATTAAAAACAACAATGTTCATTGAATAGCTTAATAGGAAAGTTGGAAATATATTTAAAATATCTGACTTGCAATAACAGCACTAGCAAGGAAACCAGATGTATAAAGGGTTCCGTACGACGACATCAAAATGGCCTCCGCGTAAAAAGCTTGATTTATAATACCACCTCGAGTATGTTATCATTCTTGTATAAATCGGAAACGAGGAATTTTCTTTTGATACCTATTATATACAGTTTCTTTCAAAAAGTAAAAATTAACGATAAGATTAAAATTGAACATATGTTTTTATAATCAACAAAAATACTAGTTTAGGTATAGTCAAACGAAATAAAAACCATTGCAATTCATAAAGCAATGAATAAATGAACCTGTTGATTGGTTAAATTGCTTTATCTCAATTGACCTGTTAAGACACCGCGTTGGCCTGTTACCCACCCCGATTGAGCAGGATATTTATTAATTCCCAATAAAAGAAGAGTAAGATTACACGTAATTAACTAATGATAGTGTGAGAGTGTGTAAGTGTTTGTGTGAGATCTTGAGTTCATGACAACCTGGCACGGTGAAACTTATTTCTTTAAATAGCCTACATAATTTATTTGTAACGTAGCTCGGTAAGATGTTTATTGGTTGTCTAGTGCAACTAATATTATTTAAGAATTATTGTGCAATTAATCCTAACTACCTGTAGTTTGAAACTTCATCTCTCAGAAACTAACTACGAGTATATACTTAAGGTATATATAAATTATGAAAAACTAAATTGTACAGTGAACGTTAAAAGTAAGTGATTAAAAACAAATGTTCAGGAAAAGTTCTAGCATGTCGTCCCACATTTATTTTATATATATAAAATTTATTTATTAATCCAACAACAAAAATTACAAATAAAAAAAAACAGATACGAGTTTTTTTCAAAGTAGCGACGATTTGTTTGTTGTTGCAATTGTCCATTATGATAGCTGACTAGTTTTGGCCAAATTAAGACTATAACGAAAATAAGTGTGTTAAAACGATTTTAATTTCGGGCGGAGCATTGGAAAAAATGCGTGTCTCATGTAATAACTGAAGACAAAAACATGAAAAGCTTAGACGGCATGATTGACAGGGCTACGGATTGTATACCGAAATTCATATTTCATATTGGTGACACGTCTTCCTCAATCGATTCTAGTGATACCCATAAACATATTATACCTACTAACGTAATAGACGAACAGTGGTGCGAGTGAAAAATCCCAACCATTGCAGCATAACCTATGTGCGAGAACGAGATAAAAAAACAATGACAGCAGAACCCGGTTTGACATCAAATAGCCTCGTTTAGCCTCCTGTTGAAAAGCATCCTCTTGTTTCTTTTGTATTTTTCTTTGTAATCCCGTTAATTTATCTCATAAAACTATATAAATCAGCAATGGTAACTATCGTGTTCTGTGTTGACCTGTGGTGTAACAAATGGCATTAACCCAAATAAACACTAATTTCACAGCTAAATATGATTTTACAATCACCATTTTCATATTTCTTATTTTCGTTGAATGCTTTCTCAAATTTACTTACTAGTATGTTAATATCAAGCGGTAAACATCCTATTTCTCAAATATTGCTATATTTCTAAATATTATGTGTTAAATAAAAAGATATGATGTCTTGATGTCCGTGAATTTCACAACGAAAGGTGTAGTGTTTGATAGCTTTTTATCGATATTTCGATATCTTCAAATGACGCTTTGTACCTATTACGTACCTACTTTTATATTGTTCATATACCTAGATACCGAAAGTTTCATTTAAAGCTGCTTTTATCTGATATCAAAAGATATATAAGTTAAGATTGAATGATTAATCAATTTTAAATAAATCAAATGATTTTTTATTTTTGTTATGGAAAAAGTCAGTAAGTAAGTATTTTGTTTTTAACTAAACACGTCACTTTACGAACTCTTACAAAATACCTCGAATACCAATTTACAAATTTTTCATGTTTCGTTTTAAGCCCGTTATTGGAGTAAAATGGTTAAGGATAATAAATCGAATAGGCTGGGAGCCTCAAGAAAACTCGGTGTTGTGCAGCAAACACTTCAAGGAAAACTATTTTACGCAAAGAAATCACCGAGAAGTAGGTGTACAGTAGGATACAATTAGTATGGCGCGCGGATGAAATACCTACTAAAAACTTTTGATCAACGGTATACAGTATGTAAATGAACGAAAGGCAAAGAATTAAACCCGTCAATGTTTAGGCGAGAAAAATGGATGTGGTATACCTAATTTAATGAAATCAGGAAACTTTTTACTGATAGTGTAAAAAAATAATAATAATGTAATAAAAATGTAACTCCCTGTCTCATTTGTTTACAATCTTATCAGTGACAACAACGTAAACGTCATAATGTCAGTTAAAGTATAAAGGTGTGTGCACATTCACGTATTAAATGCGACGCAGTTCTATGTGTCGTCCGCCGTTATGTACACATCTCTGCAAGCGACGATAATTATTGTCATGCACCCTTCTCATCAAACTAGGATTTTCTCGAATACGGCGTTTGATTTTCTCGAAAGCTTGAACTATTCGTAATTCCATTTCTTCGCGAGTACTTGATTCTTTTTTGAACACCAACTGTTTCACCCAACCCCAAAAGAAATAATCAAGCGGAGTGAGATCCGGCGAACGCGGAGCCCAAGGTATTGGTGCGAACCGCCCGATCCATTGGTTTCCAAACATGTCGTTTAACCTGTTCCGTACTCGAATCGCGATATGAGGAGGAGCACCGTCATGTTGGAACCATGTCTGTACGTTGTGACTGAGAGGTAAGCTATCAACATAGTGACTGAGAGGTCCGTTAAGCACTTGGAGATACCGCTCAGCGTTTGTTGTGCCAATTATGAACACTAGCCCAATGATATCGTTGTCTCTTATACCGGCCCATACATTTATTGACCACCTGGTTTGTTGAGACAGTTCGCGACCCACGTGTGGATTTCGAACTTTTGGAGCCCAATGATGGACAACCCGTCGATTCCACATAGTATTCCTTGTAAAGAGGCTCTCATCACTCCAAATAACTTTTCTTAGAAAGTGAGGATCTTCTCTTATTTTTTCTAACGCCCAATTAGCATACTCAACCCGTCTGGGATAATCGTCAGGTTTCAACGCTCGAACCTTAGTTACGGAGAAAGGATGTTGCCGATCGCGTTTTAGTATTTTGTGTACGAGGGTGTGACTCAAGCCTAAATTGCGTCCTGCTCGCCTAGTACTAGAACCTGGTTGGTTTTGAAAATGATCCAATACCTGTTCTTCCCGCGTAACATGAACACGTTGAAGGCCACCTGAGTTCACAGGCACCGGCCGATCGTTATTTCTGAGCCGTGTAATGGCATTAACAATGACACGAGCATTAGGGGAAGATGGGGTGGCTTGGCTTCGTACAAAGGGAGCATTCGTACAGTGGTCATATCTCGACTATCCATCATGCTAAAGCGTTCATATTTATATGTGTGACTGCCGCTCATATGCATAGGCTACCCTCAAAAAGTGATGGCAGTGCAGCAGCAAATTTCGCCATAAATAATTAATGTGTTTCCGCGACCCGAAAGTAATTTTTGGTCCTCCTTTCAATGCGTCTGTCTCTAATAAGTTTTACTTGAATTAGAAAAAATATTTTAATACAGTTGGTAATTAGATCCTTGAGATTAATATGTAAACAATGGTTTTGGGATTACTTTAACGGTTATTTTCTATTTTGATTATGTTTCTGATCGTTTTGGTTGGGGTACCTTCGTACAGTCAAAATGTATGCAATTTTATACCGTACGAATGGGGTGCCCATGTAAGTTAAAAAATTGTATATCAAGAATAATTATAATTACAAAACCAGGTCAGTAAGATATGCCCAAAAGATGACTAAAACAGGTGAAATAGCTGAAAATCCAATGAATCCTGGGAAGAAACGAATAGTGTATGAAGGCACCCCACGTATGGGGTACATTCGTACAATGCCCATTTTTTGAGAAAACCATTATATCTTGGCAAAGTGGCTTTGTATTAAAACTGAAATACAAAATGATTATAGCCAAATAAGTGGATGATGAAGTAGCATTCATCTCATATTGAAAAAGCGGTTCGTTTTTTTTTTACAAGGCTAAGAGTAAAAAGTGTACGAAGCCACCCCATCTTCCCCTACTTGGTTGCCTTCTTGTAGGATACCTCTCGGAGTACAAGCGGAGGGCTGCATTCCCATTGCCCCTGCACTCTACGTACGCAAGGATCATATCCATTATCTCAACCGCAGTAAAATTTAAAGGCATTATTATTGCAATTACGATTTAAATTTATATGACGAAAGTGAAGGATGTCAAATATCAAATTGAAAGGAAATACAATTTATTGGTAGCCTAACCTTTTTGTTATGAAAATAAATAATCTGTCGTTCTATGGTTTGAGACAATCATGACAGAGCAAAAATGGCAGAGACGATGTTTGGGTAAGGCCACGGAGCGTTCGAACCGCCCTGTCTTGTGTGTTACCAAAATAGACAAAGATTTATGTCTGTGGCATTTCTTTTTAATTACAATAGGTAGTTATGATTAGGTTCTTACATAATACCTGGAAAATAAATGCTTTTTGTAATGTTACATTTATTGTTTTGGTAACACTCTCGCGGGGGCGGTTCGAACGCTCCGTGGCCTTACCCGTTTATTAGTCTTTGTTATTTATTTACACATTTTAGATCAATTTGTTCTACTGGTCAATCAGTTTCTACGCCGAGCAACAGCTTTGCAACTGCTGCAACAGCCAGAATACGTCATCGGCAGTTAGGTAATGGTCACTCAATCATAGTAACCGGCTGCCACTACAAAAATTGGATTGGATTGCTTAAAATTCATTGTGCAGTGCGGTTAAGCGTGTGTGTTCTAATATTAACTTGTTACGGTAATGTAGTCATAGTTGAAACTGTAATAGCCTGATATGCAGAATTAGATTATTTGTAAATACCTAGTTTGTTTACTTTAGTTATGAAGTGATAAGTGATAACTAATGTCAAACTTACATCACAGGATGTTATTAAGCTCGTTAACCGACTGATGAGAAAGAGGTTAAGTTATTACATTTAGTAAAATTATAAACAAAAAACCGGGCAAGAGCATGTCGGACCATGCTCAGTGTAGGGTTCCGAAGCCGTAACGACAAACACAAAAAACTATCTCAAAAATCAACATGTATGAACCAATTTTCTATTTAAAGTTATTTGGCGCTGTCTTAGATGATTTTTAGTACTTAGGTATAAACCCGTTAGTCGCCTGTATCTCAGGAACTAATTAAGTCTACTAAGTAATGATTCTTTTTCTTATAAATTCGTATATAATATCTCAAACAAGAGCCAAGCTTTTAAGTGTGAGATCAGATCAGTATAGTATACCTATCTATGTAGGTAGTTAGGTATCTAAACTGTTTCAAACCGACTTTAAATTACAATAAAAGTTTAATCTTTTATAAAGTAATTAATAGAAATTGAAAAAAAAACAAGGGCCAGTAAATAGAATTTTAAGTTTTCCAAACGAAACTCGACTCAAATCAATAATCTAATCGATTATTTGTAAACTTTCAGATCGCAAATCGCAAACTTGTAGGTAGCATTTCGGGGCACGTCCGAACAGCATCTAGGCGCTCGCGCTTATGAGCGCGGCTGTCGCTCGATTTGTTACTTGCACAGTTCGACTCCCCCCGCGCGTGCAGGCCCCCCCCCCGTTAACAATTTTTCTATCAAAGTTATCATAGGCGATTTTGATAGGTATAAACACTTTAGTCGCCTGTATCTCAGGAATTAATCATGTCTACTTAGCCGTGATAGTTTTCCTTTAAAATTCGTTATATGCCCTTTCGTTGAAGATATTTTTCAGATTTTTAGTATTTGTAGTTTTGGCTGTAGGGGGGGGGGGGGGACACTTGACTTTAACAAAAAATAGCGCTTTAAAGCTTAATATTTCATAAACGGATCCCTTAATCGAAAAATGGTTTTATAAACCCGCAATATTTTTGAAAGACCTATCCAACGACACCCCACACTATGGGGTAGGCAAGAAAAAAAAAAGGCATCCCCACGTTACGTGTAGGGGAGGTGCATTAAAAAAAAAAATTTTCAAAATTTTATTTTACCACTTTGTTGGCGTGACTAATATGTATATTCATGCCAAATTACAGCTTTCTAGTACTATGAGTCTCTGAGCTAGACTGGGGACGGACGGACGGACGGACATGGCGAAACTATAAGGGTTCCTAGTTTGACTACGGAACCCTAAAAAAGTCATTGGATTAAAACAAAAAGTGGTTAATTGTATTATACCCGTTTTTAACATCCACCGGTTTTAAGGTTGGCCTTTCGTTCAGTTACATACTGTATATTATATATTAATTGGTACCTATGGTTATCGAAAACTCATGTTCTCAACTCAGAGCATCTATAAAATTCACACACACATTTACAAAATTACACAGACAAGCTCATGTCATTTTTGGTGATGCAGTCAAGAGAGGTCTGTTCGTCTATTACGCTAGTATAATAAGTTTATGGTCATACTTACCTACTGATTAAAAAAACCATTCTTCACATCACTCGTAAACTCATCAAACCGTAGACAATATCAATATGGCGCATGGTTTACATCGTCCACAAGTTTCCATTAATGGCGACTTTAAATGTCAAGAGAAAGTAAAAATTTACGTATGGCGAATTGAAAACTATACCAATTTACTAAATAAGTCAGTATAAGTAAAAAAGCTTTAACGTAAAATATTGCCAAAAGCTCAAGATGAAGTATAGGTGAAAAAACTTAAATAAGTCCCCTGTTGTATGTGTGAGTAATGTGTGCGAAAAGACATTCCATTTTTAAAATTTGTAATATGTGGTATAGTTTGCAAACTCATTATTTGCTTATCTTTTAAGTACAACTCATATTAAATATTTATATAATTAATTTTGCTTATGCGTTTTTATGCAAACTGTACACAACTACATACAACAGGAGAGTTACTTAAGTTTTTCACCAAATTGTACCTAACTTATTTCAATGAAACCGTTGCCGGAAATGAGAGGTGATATAGTATAGTCGTTTCGCGTGATTGTCTAAGTAGTAGCGATGTTACGAGTCGAATTTATTCCAACTCGGATAACTCGAGTTGACTCGGCCGCTAACTCGAATCGCAACTCGAGTTGACTCGACTCGCATCAACCGGATGGGATCCACTTCGCGGCAGCAGCCAAACGGATCGGCGAGTCGAGTTTTGGTTTCGAGTTGGCGAATCGCTGACTCGCGTGCACTCGCACTCGCATAACTCGCATCGCTCGCATTCGTTATCCGCTCACTTGCCCGGCCTTATCATTTCTAGCTAGAGAGTTAGGTATGCGAGTTGATTCGAGTTGCGAATGAACTCGATTCGAATCAACTCGTTTAGACTCTGATTCGAGTTATTCGCCCATCGCTACTAAGTAGTCTAACCTACGTTAACCGAACGACTGACTTGTATTCCGAGGTCGTCTTAATAGGTATACCGTAGAACAAAACACCGTTCCCATCTTTATATCCTAAGTTTAAAAGCCCCGATCGTAACGCGCACTAGCGGCGCTTGGACTGTGGACATCGCCAGCCCACCAAGCAAAGGCGTTATACAATCATAAAGGAAGTTGGAACAGTTCAGGTGAACAAATATCTTTCCCATCGCCGGAGCACTAAAGTCATTTAGGAAATAATGTCTAATCCGCATTGTAGGGCGCGCCACAATAACAGGCTCGCCATCGGTACAATGGGAATTGGACGAGTGGCCCGTTGTCGCTGCGCTGGGCGTCTGGTCCCAGAGCCGTGATCGTCAAGCCATTGACAGCGGGCGTAAGTAAAAACATGACAACATGTCAAAACTGACCAGATTTGGTAGGAGACAAGTGACGCCTATTGTTCGTCCTCCATTGAAATTGGTGTGGGCTTCTTGACACCTACGTCGCGCGGAGACGGCGGAGAATGCGGGATGACGGTGTTTGCACACGGGATTGTTCGTTGGGATAATCGTCGGCTCTATAAATTAAGCACGCTCTCCATTCATAAATTCGATAAAAGCTGTCTAACTGCAAAGCAGACGTCGACGCCTCCAATAAAGTTGTAATTAGGTACCTCAGGAAAGTGTCAGTGCAGTCACGTCGCGTTAGTTGGAGCAAGTATTGTAACTTCTTTTATAGAGATATTAATTTGAAGGTAGGCATAAGCCCAATGGAACCCTGACCCACCATAGAACTCTGTCACAGTGACTAGTGAGGTACTCAATTGGGTTAGTCATATCTTTTAAATACGTGTCTACGGCATGTTTGTTTAGTGATAGCATGTGAAAAACAGGAATAATTAATGCAATGCGACTAATTAATAATTGGTAATACCATCCCAAATTCAAAATGTTCATGTTGTCCATATAATATCTGCTAAATAAATAAAAATACTAAAACAAAACTATTGGGTCAAATACAAAATTAACGAAATTGGTCCCTTAAGATTACGTATTCTTTCTAACTACTTAGACTGAAAAAAACGAGTTTTTTTTGATCTATCACAATTAAGTAGGTACCGAGTTCATTATCATTAACATGGTGTTTTGGTAAAATTAGCTCTAAGTGAATACTATTAACAATATCTTTAATTTGTAAATAAGTAAACAGCATGTATTATACCATTTTAGAATCAGCATTAGATACACTATTTTCCATAGGTAATGTTGGTCACTCTGGTCTTCATACATTTTTTAGTCACATACATATTTTAGTCACCACAAGCAATAAAACTCGTTGCAAATTTTAAAGAAAAATGTATTGTTACTAATTAAGACCCAATTAACAAGAAATCAGTCTGGCAACCATAACGCTCTAATACACATCCGTTAGCGTCACTATTAGAGAATATTTAGCAACAAACAAAACGAGAAAATCTCTTCATTTGTGGCCTAGGCGGTCATTAAAGAGAAGGAAGGTGCCAATTATTAAGAAAATAGAAAAGTTCGATTATCTCTAAAACCAAGCAACTTTTACTAAACCTATAATATAGTGTTTTTTAGGGACCAGCCTAAGGTGCCCTGTCGATGGATGGAACCTTGTCCATTATTTACTGGACACCCTGTATAATTATTATTTCATATGTAATTTATTTATTATGGAAGTTGTCTCTTTGGGGTAGGCCTCCCCCGTCTTCTCCATATACCTCTATCTTTGGCTAGTCTCGACCATATGGCTCCGCAACGCTTTCTAAATATATTTTCCCTTCGTTTCTTTGGTCGACCTCTCTTTCTCAGTCCATTCCGTGGTAACCATTGTATGACTTTACTCGTCCGTCTGTTGTCCTTAAATCTGCAAGTATGCCCAGGCCAGTTCCATTTCAGGTTTCTTATTCGTTCTATAATGTTATTTTCGTTCTCTTTCTAATATCCTTGTTTCTTACCTTATCTGAAATTTTAATTCCTAACATACCTACTACGTTCCATTTTCTCGGTTGTATCGTTAATTTAGTCTCATCTTTCTTGACTTGTACTATTACTTATTCTGTGGTAGAGCCCAAGTCTAACACCGTGCGTGGTGCATGGGAGGATTGATATTTCGTAGAGTTTTCTTTTGATATGTTTTTTTTCAACATAACTTCTCGTAAGCTCCAGTACTTCTTCCATTAATAGAAAAACATTAAGTATTAGTAAATACAATACAATATTCTTATTGGACACCAAAGAAACAAAAGCATAGAAAACGCAACCCACTTTTACTACTACTACTTACTACTACCTACTTTTCCTGTTAAACATAAAGTATTAGACCATTGTGAATTTTCGTTTTTATAGGCTCGTAACCTTTGGAGATACTTGAATCATTTTTTCTTTCATACGATATTATTCCAATTGAACTAGAAGCCCGCTTCAAAAGTGCGGACCCCCATTTCTACTTCTTTTGCACCCTAACAGTTAAAAAGAAAAGCGCAATTATATTTTAAGATATTTGTCATCATCATATCATATCAAGAAAGAAGCGAGTAAAAAGTTGTTATTTCCTATATCCTGTAGGTACACAGATATCTGTCACAGTCGATTGACGAGTGAAAAAAAAGAGAGTATAAGAGGAGTGACAGAGAAATACAATCCCGAAGACCCACTTACGTTTTTAAGAGCGATATCGAATCGAAAGCATAATATTTTGGTGTGTTCTCGGAGAGTACTGTTTCTCTACTCGCTCTCGTCGTCCTTACATTGCAAGAGCTCGTAAAGGGGCCTCCGGGTTTGTATTTCTCTATCACTCCCTCACATACGCTCTTATGAGAGTCTTTTCAAACCCACCGGACCCGAAAGAAAGCTCTCTTGCACTGTGCGTCGCATGGTAAAGTGAGTTATTGACGCATAACGCGCCACTCCTTATTTTCATATGCATAGCAGGAGCGCCTATCTTGTTTGTACAATAGCGTATTCTACGCAGCAATGCTGCGGACGGAACTCGGTTTCGTTATACAAAATAAAATTAATGTTTTGTTTGTACTGTGCGTCTTATTCTTTCATGTTTAGGTATTGAAATTTAAAATAGCAAGTACGGATACAATCTGGAAAATAAATCCAGTCATCTATTTTATTGATTTACGAGCATTGAATGTACCTAGTTCATAACTATCGCGTACTTTTAGCTATTTAAAGAATGATGTTTGAATAAAACGCTTTTAGAGTTCCGTGGTTGGTTAGATAATATGGAAAAGTATATATAAAGTTGCCAAAAGTACCGAACTGCCACTTGCCAGCTCTCGTGTTTTTAGGGTTCAAGTCAAACTATAGGGACCCTTATAGTTTCGCCATGTCCGTCCGTCCGCAGCTTAGCTCAGATACTTACTTCTAGGAAGTTATAATTTGGCATGTATATATATTGCAGTGTCCTAAAAATCGGAGAAATATCTTAAATGAAAGGATATATAACGAATTTTAAAGAAAAACCTTAATTTTTCGTGATGGTAGAGTGATTCTCTATTGAGAGTTATTTCGTGCTGTCTGTTCATACTTGTTGGTTTTTTGAGATGTTTTTTGTGTATTAAGGCTTCGGAACCCTACACTGAGCATGGTCAGACATGCTCTTGCCCGGATTTTCATATTCACCTTTACTTTATAATGGATCTCAACAAGAGCATGCTTCGCGTTTAGGGTAAATCCGGGATAGATGCCGCAAAGAGATAGGCACCTATTTTTCAAAAACATAACTTTCCTAAATCGCAGCAAATAATTGACAACATTTCATTTTTGAGACACCTGCAAATTACTATAGGAATCAAAAGGAGTTTGCCTACTGAACACGGCAAAATATGTGCTATTTTATTTTTATTTATTATAAAAAATACAAGAAAGTGAATCAAAAATCTCATTTTTTGATACTACGGCCGAAAGAACAAACTTTCATCATTTTAAACTTGACATCGAGTGATAGAATATTATCCTATTTATCTCCAGTTCAGTAAAGGTATCCATTATTATTGCCAAAATCGTTGTAGGAATAGAATATTATAGATATTAGAGCAAGAAAGAGAACCACACCTCAAATCACGTCAAACCACACTCACATCACATGACACACAACAAAATTTTGTCAACGTCAGTTGTCATTACTTTACTTCTTCAAATAGATACTCGACTAGACGTAATGTGTCTATTGTGTCGTAGAATTGAAGTTACGCCTGTTTAGAATAAGTACATCTTGATAAATAAACAATAAGTTAACTATTATTCGAAGGGAAATTTTAAAACTATTGGTGTGTTCCTTCTTCCAAAGAGCATACAGAGTTCCAGAGAGCAGGCGGCGCGATGAACAAACGCGTCTCGCTTGTGTGTACGAAAATCTCCGCGTCGAGCGCAAACAAACGCCTAACCAAAATTGTCAAACGTTAGTATTTGCAGTTTCATAACTTTATAATTAGTATTAACCTCTGTTCTGTTTTTATCACATCAACATACTGGTTTCATTAAGTGCACAAATAAGTGTTCATTATCGCTCTTTGTATTTAGTTTAGATAAATATAAAAAGGTATATATATCAAAAAGCATAGTCGCCCGATTTACGCGGTATAGGTAGGTACAGTCACCGTCATAAATAAGTGATTTCTGTACCTTGTCGCTTTAAATCGTTTGACAATTTCGTATGACATTTCAAACACGACTTTAAAGTGACAAGGTTCATAAATGATAACTTATTTATGCCGGTGACTGTACGTGCCCTTGGGGCATCTAATACCCCCATACTCCTTTATAATCTCAGTGTATTTTTTTATTATGTTTAGGTATGTTCTGTTATAAATTGTATTGCTTTTTTCAATCGATTTCTTTTGATAGGTTTCTATTAGGTCCTTACATAGGAAGTTGGCGTTTTCTATGGTAAAAATATACCCATAATATATTAATTTTTCGATCTTTTTCACCTTCCCAATTTGTTTCAGGTGAATTAAAACTGTTTTATCACTCAGACCGAAACCTGCCGCTAACTCTGACGTAGTTTGCGATGGATCCGCTTCCACAATCACTTTTAATTCTTCGTTATTAACTTGGGTCTCCGGCCGTCCACGGGGCTTGCTTTGTAGGTCAACATTTCCAGTACGAAACCGTCGGAACCAAAAACGTACCGTGTTTTCTTTTACAGTAGGTCGCTGCCTCATGCACATCATTAATCCTTCGAGCCGTTTCTGCAGCACTTGTGACGCGGCGGAACTCGTATTCGTAAATACCGCGATATTTTAAGTTCTCCATATTGTGAACAGAATGATGTAAAAGAAAAAACAAATGACGCTATAACAAATGAATCGCTAAATTCAAAGCACAAATAAGTGAGTTAAAATTTGAAATTAATTTGAATTTAGAATTCTTTGCCAAGCACCAGACATTTTGAACCAAAGTGGCAGTGGTTCAACAAAACGACAATTTCATATTATTATGTAAGAATCCAATCTCAGAATCTCTTCTTACCCCGTTATTTTTAGTGTACTTATTTCTTATATTTTTACTACTTATTGCAAATATTATACATACTTATTATGGGGCACGCAGTGCCCATGCCAATTCGAGCAAATAAAAGCGGCACGGCTGTACCATCCTTTTCTCGAAGCAGTTCAGGACATTTTCGACCCCCTATAACTTCATTGTGGATTAAACTAGAAGCCTGTATTTCTAGTAACCAAGCAAGCTTTCTACAAATTCATTCAATTTGAACCAGTAGTTTAAGAATAATAACTAAACAGTCAACGTTCTTAATTTTGTCACTCACTGACTGACGATCATCACAACTCTAAGGTACTTCTAGTAGACATAGAAGCTTCAAATTTTGAATACAATTAGTGTTTAGTGTATAAAACAAGGAAAAACTAGGTAAAATATTTTGCAATTTCAGTCGAGTTTTCTAGATACCTACACCAACTGCATGAATAACTTTGTAATCCCATATGATATGATATAGATATATATAAATAAAAATATATGTAGCTCGTATACATAGGTAGGTACTCGTACGTAGCTGGCATAGCAACGCGTGTAAGTAAGGTTGTAAATAACCGCGGCGCGCGCAGCCGCAGAGTTGCCAACTGCTATGTAAGAAATGCACTAAACCTTCCTGGAAAATACACTAGGATTGTGCGAATTTTGATAAAAGAGCACTAAATTAATAAAATTAATCAAAATATTTAAAAAATAAGTTTTGATTGTGGATATTAATTAAGTTTTTATTACAAAATTAGATCGTCGTGCGAATCAGAGTTGAAATCATGGTTGGTTAGTCGCTGATTTCCATAGATAATTAATTAGAGGTGCGTTCTGAAATTCGCAAATTGTTGCCTGACAGCAGAACAGCTGAGGTGGTAGGACCTTGTGCAGGGTCCGTCCGGATCGCTACCACCATCTTATCCATTAACCTACCGCCAAAGAGCAGTGTTCGCATTGTTGTGTTCCGGTTTGGGGATAAGACAGCCGGTGAAATGACTAGCATAGAGGCATTCCGTCTTATTCCTCAGGGTTGGCAACGCATTTGCAGTCTTAGGATTGCATTGCAGTCTTGTGAATGCGAATGTCTATGGGTCACAGTTTCCACTTCCCATCAGGTGGTCTGTGTGCTCGTTTGTCTTCTCTATGCCATAAAAAAAAAGAAAAAAAAAAGAATTTTATTAAATTTTCAAATCAAGGTGCCAATATGATGCTACTAATGCTACTATCAGGTAATAATTAACTGGGTTTCAGAATGCGCCATTGATTGGTTTTTACCAACGTGATAACTTGCAGACTTCTAAAAATGCACGAGTTAGGGCACTAGGCACTGTTATGGAATTTTGAGCGCTATAAGATCAAGAAATGCACTAGATCTAGTGCCGAAGGCACTAAGTTGGCATCATTGGCGCAGAGGTGAATGCGAGTGGGGCGCGCGCACATGTGAATGCCGCCAAGCGAGCGGCTACCTATTACTTATTATATTACTTTGACGATTGGAAGGATTACTTATTGGTTTACCAATACTATTTACCAACAATTCGAACGTTGTTTGGATAATTTTAAAATATATTAATACGTTTTAAGTACTTTAAAGTCCCGTTTACTTATTAATCATATTCCTACACAAAATAACTCTTGGGTACCAGTACTAGTAGTCGCTATGGATTCGGAAATACTGTTTGTGAATGGCCATCCTCTGCAGTATTCACATCCGATCAAGCTTAAGTGGCACTTTCGAGACTTACAAGTCGCGGGCGGGTTACATCTAATTAATGTCGACTTTGGAAGTATTAAAGCGCAATTTGTGAATACTATAGACTAAGAAGCATTTACCGTCCAGACTTGTCAAAAATTGTAACATCAAAGCCTCCGAGACAAACCATAGAGACAGGGAGTGGGCTTTGAGATAAACTGTAGCTGAAGCTCAAGAAGTAGTACCGGAAAAGAAAAAGAGGAAGACTACCTTCAATAATAAGAAAAGCTCATAAGACAGAGAGTGGGCTTTAAGAAAATTCGTTGTTGGTATTTTATGAAGTAGAGGGTACTGCAAAAGAAAAAAAGGAGGTCTATCTACAAAAAGAAATGACATTCCATCAAAAACAAAAATTGTAAACAAACAAGTCTCGCAACTCAGTTCTTCTACCGTAAAAAGTTGTGAGATCCATGTAATACCAAGTCGGTTGATTTATTCAGTCCCTACTTAAGGGACCCTCTGTCTTTAGTTATTACGTAATTAGCTAATCTATCAACATCTTATAGTGACCACATTGATATTAAAATTATTTTATGTTTTAATAAAATAGATTGACTTGGCCATCGCATGAAATCACAATGCCATCAAAAACAAAACTTGTAAAAAAAAACAAGTCTCGCAACTCAGTCAGCGCGATTTCGCAATCGCACTAAACAATCTTATTTACTATATGTATTGCTTGTGAGTTACATTGTGTTTTCATGCGATGGCCAAGACGGAAAAAAAATATGTTCTGAAACCTAACGTGTGTAGGTAGTATGTAATGAAACGGCTTACCTACTAAGCTGATTCTTAAAATATATCACATCATTATATTTCAGTCACATGTTTTAATTTTTTTTAAAAACATATACCATGTTTGGGCCACGATATGATACGATTGAATTATTATTTATTACTTGTAAACTATATCTAAAATGTTATGTAATAGCCTCATATCCAACCCCAAGAAAGCTATAATACCTATATAATATTTACATTTAGTACACCAAAACGTCAGTATCGGAACAGCATACGAGGGCTCTCTTTGCTCCGTCGTCAACCATGTCTTTGATGTGGAGAACAATTCTTCCATCCGCCTCTTCCATAGCTCTGTACTTACATACACCAATGTTTTATGCTTTCTTTTTAAATATTCAACTGCAATAACGCCAATGTTTTCCTCAAAACAATTAATTACTTAATAAAATAAAATAAATAATAAATAAAGACAAACAAAAACAAATGTACTTAAGTATATAATGTAAGATTAAAGACTAAACTCGCTACATATCGAAAGGAATTAATCATGTCATGGGAAATTTATAGTTTTGACATAAGGAGGTCTTTTTAAAAAGTGTGGCATCTATGGTCCGACTTTTAATTCAGTGCAGTAGAATGACAGCTTCAGTGTTGTCAGTTTTTGGTGTATAAAAAATAGTGATGTTGCCTAGTGAATGAATGAAAAAATGAACAATGTATTGTAGTTCATTCAAGTTATTTGCACTACATTAATACTATTAATATTTAGGAGGGTTTAAGTAGCAGTAAGCAAACGAGAACTCTCAGGGAAGCCGTGCGTACCGAATGCCACACGTCAATGTTATGTGGCGTGATATTGCTAATGTCAATTTTGACAAATAAACAAAACGCCTAAACCAACTAATTACTATTGCATTAATAAGTGATCTGACGTTTTTGGTTTATATAATTATTACAGCTCCCTTGATTTAAGTATGTCACTGTCTTTATGAATTGAGCAGGTTTGTTTTTTTAATGTTACTTAAATGCGATATTTTTTTGTTTAGTCTGTGGCTTACTCGTGTCTCATATTTTTTTATTAACAATCTGTTGCAAGCAATTTGATCAGCTTAATGTAATAAAATAATCTACTTAGCTAAGTACCTACATAATGCTCATAAAATATTTAGTTCATTCTTTGATCAAATCATTCGTTAGGTGAACGTGTCAAGCACTATTTAAATAAATGTGGTATCATTATTTCTCAGAATGACATTTGGCTGTGTCATTTTACTGCAGTGAATTAAAAGTCGGACCATATCCCGAATTTACCCTATATGACTAATACACTTACTTTTTAGCTTTTCCTCAGTTTCTATTACCGGGGTTAAATTTTAATTCTCACGGGTAGGTACATAAAGGAGCGCCACTGGCTTCAATATACGAGTATCATGGTCATTAAAATCATTTCGAGCCTTACTTACTCACATTAAGGACCGCTTGCACAGAAAATTCAACACTAGGTTACGACACTAAATCGAGTTAGTAAACGTCAGATTCATACGAAAACTGTAATTTTAACTCGAGTTAATGTCTTAAACCAGTGCTTTTCTGTGCAAGTGGCCCTTAATTGTCTAATTATTAATTTTACCTTTTCTCGGCCAGTAATTTTCGTTTTTTTGGTTTGACCTTAAATGTTTGAACTTAAAGATAGGTAGTTATCAACGGGCTTAAATTAAGTATTTTATTTAATTGACATTTAAGTTGGCCGCACGGGGACTTTCGCACGTCAAGAATCTACCAGCGCTCCCCAAGAGGAGACCACTGCTGAGAAGAAAGGCCGCAAGAAACTCAACTGTCAGTAATTGTTTTAACATGTTTGCATATGACAATGATAATATTGATAATACTTAACCTAGCATTATTTGAAATAATAAATATAAAATAAAACATCATGCATAGTTGAGCAGAAAAACGTGAAATATTTTTAAACAAAAAAGTTGGGTACTTAATTATAAATTAGCAGGGTGCATGTTGACATTGTTGGCAGTCAGCCAGCCCGCGGTCCACAGTGTGTTAGTATGTCGTCTTGGATTGGTCCGGTGGTCTGTCTGTTAGTGTCGGAACAGTTTGTACCTCCTGTGTAGATAAAGGTACCATGTTCTATAACGAAAAGCGTAATGAGGAGGTAATTGAGGTTATTTATTAAATGTTTTGTTTAGTTCACGACAGCGACTCAAAAGTAATACTTACTTAATGAGGATTAGTTTTGGATATGTTAAAAATTGAATTAAAAGCGGCACCGAGTTAGGGCGATGCGGCGCCGGCGCACGTGTCGGGTAGTGCGCATCGTCGCGGCTCGGCTGATTTATGCCGCGCGCGCGCGCCGCAAGCCACGCCCTCCGGCGGCGAGCGCATGCTAATTAACTCATAGGTAAGTTGTCAACCTATTCCCTTGAGCATAGCTGATCATGTTTCACGCACGATTTGTGTTGATTTAAAAACCTAAAGAACTTACCTGAACCTACGGGTACATAAGTACTACTTAATGAAGATTTGTGTTTTTATCAAAGGACATGGCTAAACTACTGCCCACTTAAGAAAAACTTAATTCATCCCAGTTTTTCTATGATTTTCAAACCGAGATTTATGGAAGTAGACTAGTTTAGCAATTTCTAAAAAAATTAAAATAAAGAAGGAAATATTTATTAAACACAAGTGCAACAAAAACACGAAAAGCTAAACGAGAAAGGAACATTAAAACAAGTTCTAACAGTGCGATAACTCTTAAAAAGTCCTTTGGGCTTATACAACCTCTCTCTCATTCGGTCTTATACCTATGCTCTTATTTTGTGAGTCTAACTGACTTTACCCGAACCTCAAACACTTTAAAGACCTCTAAAGACTGTAAATTACCAACGTTGACCCGTTAGGGGATATTATGGAAAAGTAGTTCGGTACATCTCTAAAATCGATGAATGTTTGGGAATTGCGCAGTTTTACACTATAACATCCATGATAACCTTGTTCATAGTGAGTGAACTTGTTCCCGCTGCCGCGGCGCCCGCCGGCGCCCGTCCCGCGGCCGCGTCACCCGCCTTTGCTTAACCAAACAAACGGCACTAAGTTTAACCGCGGCGCGGCTTACGTTCGAATCTTCATGTTGCTAGTAATTAAATTTATGACATACAGCTTGGCGATATTATGTATAAGGCATTTATTTTAAACCGTTTGTAAGATTATGTAGGAATGTAGGCAGTTCTCAAAAAATTAAGGGTTAAGTGTACCTATTTAAATGTCATTGAAATGATGACTGTCGAAAGGATTATTACTATTTATTTATTTATTTATTAAACCAACAACAAAAATTACAAATAATACAAAAGTCTTGCAAAACTGTATTAGGACAGTTTGTCTGCAGGAAGACTTTAAAAGAACAGTAAGTACCTGTAATCTTGATAATTATAATACAATGTTTAGTTCGACACAATGGGTACCAATTATAGGTATAATTGTAAGGCAGTGTATCTAATAGATATTTCTTTAGTTTTCTCTTAAATATACGTTTATTTTGCTCGACGCGGATGTCCTCAGGTAAACTAGATAGCTTACTGCATAAAATAAATAAAATGACTTAGTTAATTTTTTTTAAATAAAATAAACACTGCAAGTGAAGTTTAAGTCACTTACTTAAAGGAACATGTGGTCAGTACAAATATCGAATAGAACTGTGTCAAAGTCTCACTAGCTTTCACTTTGGTACATATTTGAATATTTGTGATCTGCTGTCACCAGCCAGTAATCGATTGCAATGAGGTTTTATGTAAAAGATTTAAAAAAAATAAGTATTAAATATTCTATTCTCACCAATCATAAAGTATAATTTACCAAACATATTTAATTATTTATATTTACTCCCACTCGATACCTACATCAATTCAAAATCAAATGCTCTATTAAACCTTAATATGATTTTGACACTAACTATTCCAAACTTCTACTCAAAGTTCATCTCATTTTCAGATAACATGATGACTAGCAATCAATCAAGTATGTCATTATCTCTTATTCTTCTACTCGAACATCATCTCATTTCCGTGATTAGGTACTTACCTATCTATCATATCACCTATAATTGCTCTCACTCAAATTATCAATTCAACATCAGTTAAATCAACAAAATGTAATATCTATCATATCACATCCTTATACTCCTACTCGAAATATCTACTTCAATCCGTTAAATCAACAAAATGTAATATCTATCAACTTACATCCTTTATACTCCTACTCTTTTGGTAGTATCTACTCTCTCGTCTAGTATCTAGGTAGGTACTATCTAGTAGTATCTACTTCAGTTCAACATGATGTCCATCATTTAAATTAAGTTTCTCATAAAATATCATAACATAAAGTCAAAACCAACAATTCCATATGTCTATACAGTGTGTAAATGGTATACGGGCGTTTATTAAAACTGGACATATTAAGACTCTACTAATCATTAACAGAAATAATTATTTTGATTACGCTAACGTATACACCGTTATTAATTTTTGAACATACTATCGACCCGCAATGTACATCGAAGTCCATCTGTCAGGTAAGTACGTAATGTTTAATTAATTGCATTTTTCGTTATACATTGCGTGTTAAATTCTTTTGTACGGTTTTTTTTTTAAATTTAATTTTAACAAAAGCTGCCTAAATGTGCTCAGTAGGGGTTATACTAACCACAGTTAAAAGGAACGCCCGTATACCATTTACACACTGTATAAATACACTTTTACATCTCATACATAACTTACTTTACTTCATTAATTTCATATCCAAACAACAAGTTTTAATCTTTATGATGTCCATTCGTGTAATAATGTTTATTAATCCTTTTTATTTATTTATTTTATTTTTTGTCTTTCTTTTTCATTTCGTTTTATATAAAAAGTAAAATATTAAATTAACCTAAATTAAATTAAATTTAAAACTAATATTAACCTATAAATGTTGGTAGTAAGGTTCAATTTCAGCTTATTGTAATGTAGGAAATATAAATAGCCTCTGCCCAATTAAGGGATAGGTAACATAAAAGTAAAATACTCGGACAAAACATATCTAAATTTAGGGATCAAAAAATATGTTTTACACTCTTTTGTTAAAATTATTTGTTTTAATGTTTATTACTGAACAAATCAATAAAAATGTATTTAGTATATTGCCTAAATAAATAGGAACCAATTACTTAACCCCACTTCACACCCTTAATTGGTCACTTAAGACAACTTTTTTAAACTTAGAATAATTCTACAAGATGAAGTTTACTGCTTTATTGATCCTCGATGTTGTTCGTCCTTCTTAATGAAGAAGAGAATATTAAATTTACCGGTGTCTTGAAGGAACTCGTGTTTAAACAACTGTAACTAGACCAATGTATTTTTATTATGGAAGGTGTAAGGAAAATAATTTTAGCAATCTATATCGTTGACGGTTTGGCATTTGGAGAAAATTAAACTGATTTATGAGGTATTTCTAAAAAAATACGTCAAAAATGCTTTTAATTCGGTTGATCGTGGTGCAAAGAAGTTCCAGAACTATACAGCTATTTGTGGCAATGCTATGGGGCACCATCAAAACATTATTATTTGTCTCAAGAGATTAGTTGACTGCTATAACTTAGGCAATTCTGCCTCTGTTTTTTTTTGTAGCTATCATTTATTGAAAATCAATCTAAAAACTGAAAAATACTAAAACACGTGAGCAAAGCGAACTCCTTACTTGTTTATAATTTTTTAGGGTACAGTAGTTAACAAGGAACCTTTATAGTTTCACCATGTCGTTGGGTAGGTAACGTTTCTCAAAAATAAACTTTAATAGACAATTTGCTCATACTCTTTTGAAGATAGTGGTTTGTGTTTATGTTTGTAGTATCAGTGACGGAACCCTGCACTAAGCAATGGTCCATTATGCTTTTGCCCGGTGATTTGCGGAGGCCGGTGGTGCTGCGGCGGCGCCGGCCTCGGCGTGCATAGCCTCCACGGCCTGTAGGTACAGACTTTCACGCAAGGTATTGATAAATTGCACAACATATCCATACGTATGTATTCCGTATCATATGAAAGAGATATCAAACAATTTATTTATTTTAGGTCCAGTAAAGGTAAGGTAATTTAGCCAGACGTTGCGCTCATCCAAGAACCAGGAAAAATCAAACGAGTCGTAGGTTTATTTTCAAAGAGCCAAACTTTATTTCAAGTTAGCTATGTTTCATCTCAAGTCCCGCTGTTGAAAACATAAGTGATAGAAAAGTAAAAAAAAAACACCTTTATGTACTCGATAGTCTCTTTCATGTCGTGGGAATTGAAGGTATCAAGACATTTTGTTATTAAGTCTCACAAAGTGAAATGTAAACATCTTTTGAGATAATAAACATTGATACTTGCGTACCGAAAATTTTGTGCAAAATTTTGTCAACGCTGCACGCTGGTTTGTAATCAAGGACTCCTTCTATTTGCCCATTGGTCATTCGACGTTCAACTCTTTGCATGTCTTCTACTTATCTGTAGTACAC
Organism: Acleris laterana; assembly: GCA_963966035.1. Classification (NCBI taxonomy): domain Eukaryota; kingdom Metazoa; phylum Arthropoda; class Insecta; order Lepidoptera; family Tortricidae; genus Acleris; species Acleris laterana. The sequence goes on from OZ014438.1 coordinate 28,109,748, forward strand.
ACGTCATTGGGCCGTCCTGATCTTGAAGGATCAGAAACTTCGAAAATTCCACGTTTAAATACACAATACCAACGATAAACAGTCGTACGATGAGGGCAGTTTTATTTGAATACAGATTGCATTTCCTTGAGACAGTCATCTAACGATAGGCCTCTCAAAATCGTAACGAATTACAACTCGTAATTCCACGCCGACATCTTTTTAATAATTTATTTTTTGAAAGCAGTATGGTTTTGCCAAGTAGAATAGAGCCCCTACTATCACGTACCACCACAACTATAAATAAATCATGTTTCCCCGTCTAAATGAGTTGCAGGTTTTGGTCTCCGATTGAATTTACGATATGATATTTCTCCAGGACACGACGAGCTTCAAATACAAACTAAACAGATCGGTGTCAGGCACTCTCGGGCTCTGACTTATGTTTATTTGGACATCGTTTTGATACCTAAATAAAATCATATTCATTTTGTGCCATGTACCTAACTATTTATATTGATAGAATACCAAATAACATGACAGAAATTTAACAAAAACAGTCAAATTAAAAAGTCCTGGATAAATTACCTTACCTTTACTGGACCTAAAATAAATAAATTGTTTGATATCTCTTTCATATGATACGGAATACATACGTATGGATATGTTGTGCAATTTATCAATACCTTGCGTGAAAGTCTGTACCTACAGGCCGTGGAGGCTATGCACGCCGAGGCCGGCGCCGCCGCAGCACCACCGGCCTCCGCAAATCACCGGGCAAAAGCATAATGGACCATTGCTTAGTGCAGGGTTCCGTCACTGATACTACAAACATAAACACAAACCACTATCTTCAAAAGAGTATGAGCAAATTGTCTATTAAAGTTTATTTTTGAGAAACGTTACCTACCCAACGACCTAATGATATAGACACGAGACTGTGGGAGGGTTCCGAAGAAAAAAAATATTATTCAAAAAGTTATTTCTCAGCCGTGTGATTAATATGTATAACTATACCAAATTAAAGCTTTTTACTACAAAGACTCTTTGAATTAAACCACGGACAGACGGACGGACGTACAAACGAACATGGTGAAACTATAAAGGTTCCTTGTTAACTACTGTACCCTAAAAAATAATAAATAAGTAAGGAGTTCGCTTTGCTCACGTGTTTTAGTATTTTTCAGTTTTTAGATTGATTTTCAATAAATGATAGCTACAAAAAAAACAGACGCAGAATTGCTTACGTTATAGCAGTCAACTAATCTCTTGACAAATAATAATGTTTTGATGGTGCCCCATAGCATTGCCACAAATAGCTGTATAGTTCTGGAACTTCTTTGCACCACGATCAACCTAATTAAAAGCATTTTTGACTTACACCTTCCATAATAAAAATACATTGGTCTAGTTTCAGTTGTTTAAACACGAGTTCCTTCAAGACACCGGTAAATTTAATATTCTCTTCTTCATTAAGAACCGTATCAAAGAGTAGGTAACGAAAATCTGCAAACAGAAATGAGAGTTGATAATCATCAGCGATTTGGCTTATGAAGAAAGGAATAATGAATAAAAGAAGCAAACATATTCATATTCATGTTTATTTGAAAGAAAAAATTTATAAAAACCAGATAAATGCAAAATATTCGCCGGTTCACAATTAGCAGATATTTTAACCAAAAGCTTACCATCAGTCAAGTTTGAAATGTGTAACAGAAGATTAGTGTACTACAGTTAGTGTTTTAGTACTAGTGTTGTGCGTAGTGACTTATCTAAAGTGAACTTTATAATATTTTCGGCGGGGATAGGGAATCATTAGTAGGTATGTAAGTTTTTATAGGGGTGTTTCAATGTTTAAACTAGTTTTTATATGTATAATAATAAATGTAATTTCAAAGAGCGATTCGAGGATCAAAAAGCAGTAAACTTCATCTATTAGAATTATTCTAAGTTTAAGTTGTCTTAAGTGACCAATTAAGGGTGTGAAGTGGGGTTAAGTAATTGGTTCCCATTTATTTAGGCAATATACTAAATACATTTTTATTGATTTGTTCAGTAATAAACATTAAACCAAATAACTTTAACAAAAGAGTGTAAAACATATTTTTTGATACCTAAATTTATGTTTTGTACGAGTATTTTACTTTTATGTTATCCCTTAATTGGGCAGAGGCTATTATATTTCCTACATTAAAAAGACTAGAGTATTTAGGACTCCCGTGGTCGGTAAAACAGACGGTAAGTAGATGGTAAAGAAGACAAAAGTACAGAAATTGACGTTTTCGAGACCTGTAACTTAAAAGAGCTGTGACGTGGTGTTGCTCTAAAATATTGACACCAGCAGCAGCTGGACTTTTAAATAAAGGTTTCATATCGAAAGGCCGCAGTTGCAGAGTCCTCGGTGCTCGAATAAGCACTTGACTATTTCTATTGTGTTGAAGTTTTATTAGTTCAGTTACTGTCGAGACTCGTAAACGAAGTTGGTTTTGTCTAGTAGGTCGGGTTTCTCCGGGTGAGCCGGATAGCCTCCGCTGCAATGTGGCGAGCACATGGTCATCGACGTCGCCGCGCTCCGCGCCGCGCACCCGGCGCCCGCGCCGTTCCTTCTTCGATATTGCTACATAATCACGTTCAACTAACTTAATAATTGCGCTCGTCCATGGCAGGTTTCAGAATGTGCTAGTTTCAGTGCGGCGCTAGATTTACACGAGTATCAAATATAACAAGCTTTGAACACCCGCCATCGATGTACTCGTACTGATTTTAATAATTTTAATAAACGAATGTAAGGGGACAATCTTACACGAATTGACTTGAGTCCCACACTAAGCTATAGGGTAATAAATAAGCTATAGAATTTGATAAACACGAATTTTAGAATTCCAATTGTGAAATCTCCGAATCAATACTAAACCGAATTGTAGTTTCACAAAGATAAATGCGGATCATGTTTTTTTTAAATTCCGAATAATAACATTTCCGACTTATTTAAATCCCGAAAAATTCAACTAATAATTTAAATCCGAATTCTGTAAGATTTTTTACTTTAAGTAAAAAATAAGCGCCTGATATGATTGCACACCTAGTACAGTCAGCATCAAAAGTAGCTAATCAGAATAACATGCTTAAATGATCTAAACACGACTCTCTTGACAATATAGTCGAGTGCAGATCATTTTGACCTCTCCGGTAGCGTAGCTAGTTCTGCTGCTGACTGTACCTGCGACGACGCCTGCGACTGTATAATGTTTAACATCCATAATGCTCAAAAACTGTAATAAATGTGAACGGAGGTTCGCTTCGATGCAACTCTAATTTCATCAAGGTGAGATTAACCTAATTTAGTTAGTAATGTGCTCGTCATCCCATCTAACTTTAGTTTCAAGTAGAATACTAAAATTCAATTCAAGTGGTTAGTTTCATAATTTCGAATTTTACATTACCGATGGTTTGTGAATTTTCGGAATTCAAATATTCGAAATTATAATTTTCGTAAAAAAGAAAATTATGAATTGTCAACATTTGTGAATAATATAATATTCGGAAAAACGTTTTCGTGATTTTAATACTCGTTAATAAAGGTTGAACACGCCAAAACGTGGGCATATATTTATATGTACTTATATATTTTTTATTTGCGACTATAAAAACTATTTAGTAATATATTTATAAACTCCATAGTATAATGAACAAAAAATATTATGACAGCTTGTCACTTCGTTCATTCGTTTTCACGATGGAGAGCCCTGAACTTCAGCAGCGTGAAATGATTTTGCTCAAGCACACAGAAAATCCCCTTCTAAGCTACAGAGGACTAGCAAAGTTATTGAAATGTCCACAATCCACTGTTTGTTCTGTTTTAAAAAAGTTCCGGGAACGGTTGACTGTAGAACGGAAGCCAGGTACAGGCGGAAAGCAAGGCGTAAGACACAAAAAAAAAGAAGCCAGAGTTTTACAGCTTTTTAACACAACTCCGAAGATCTCGTCACGCGACGTCGCTAAAAAGGTACAAATGTCACAATCTTATGTACAAAAAGTAAAGACAAGAGCTGGGTTAAGGTCGTACAAGGCTCAAGCTGCACCTGACCGCAACGCTCAGCAGAATTTGACGGCCAAACAAAGGGCAAGAAAGTTATACGACAATTTCTTAACAAAATTTAAATGCATCGTGTTGGACGACGAAACGTACCTACATAAAAGCTGACTTTAAACAGATACCAGGCCAGGAGTTTTATACTAGTACGAGTCGCAAAAATGCTCCTGGGGACTGTAAGTTAAAAAAGAGGTCCAAGTTTCCGAAAAAGTACTTGCTTTGGCAAGCTATTTGCAGCTGCGGTAAAAAAAGTCGATCATTTATAAGTACAGGCACTGTAAACAGCGAAATTTACAAAAAAGAATGTTTGGAGAAGCGACTTTTACCCTTTCTGAGAAATCATATTTTGCAACCATTGTTTTGGCCTGATCTTGCAAGCTGCCACTATTCCAAAGCTGTGTCAGACTGGTACAAACAGAATGGTGTTGCTGTGGTACCTAAAAACTGCAATCCTCCGAATTGCCCTGAACTCAGGCCTATTGAGGAATATTGGTCCATAATGAAAGGAATATTAAAAAAGAAGGGCGGGCAAATCAATTCCGTGGCTGATTTGCAAAAAACATGGACTTGGGCTGGTAAAAAGTACCCTGAAAATGCCGTGCAGGCCTTGATGAGCCGCATCCGACGTAAAGTGAGGGCAATGGCGTATTCAAAGCAAAATTAAAACACATTTGTATGTTTGTACATGTACGATAGTAGTGTAAGCCAATGTAATATATATTTTTTCACCTCAGCAGCTCAAACAAGCAGGTTTTGCTGCTTAAAAACAGTGAGCAAAATTCAATTTTGCTGCGAGCGAGAGGCAAAGTAGCTTTTTAATTATTTTTTTTAAATGCCGTGAGCAGTGCTGGGGCTACTCACAACATTCGAAAAAATTGAACTTCACTTTGTTCTGTCACTTTCACTTCGATAGGAAAAAAGCGAGAGATAGAAACAACTTGATTCGAAGTTCGATTTTCAAATTCCACACATAGTAGGCCCAAAAAGAAACGCACGTTCGGATGCACACATAACCGTAAAATTGCAAATAAAACTATCTGTTAAACTTTGAAATGTGTTTATTATAACTATTTTATACAGTAGGTACAATCATTTTTTTTTATTTAATGTTTTGAAGACAAAATTAATGAAAAATAAGAAGTTATGTATCTACATAATTTTGTTATCGTTTTAACAATCTTTAATTTCGTGACATAAACCGCGGGGGCAGTTTCAGAACGCATTTCAAAAATAGCGGGATTATTGTACTTAAAAATAAATAAATGTAATGTAATGTAAATGACGATGTAATTTTTGTTAATTTGTCCGCCATAGCCAATAGCCATAGACAAGGCCTAGTTAGGTTTTTTTTAAAGCCACAGACTACATAAAGCTGTATAAAGTTGTGTTTGCACTACGGCATTATCAAGTTGAGTGACAGGTTTTATCTGTTTCATGTTTATTTTTTCCACTTTTTATTTTATTAGTATTTTGCAAAAATGCTTGTGATTGATGCATATGCGATCGTGTCGTTATTTAGTCGTGTATTCACCAAATGGTCACAACGGAAGACCTGCGTTGGCCCTACCAGCTTCACGCTGTGTTGTTCTCGCTGCTGAGGTGAAAAGTTGTATGTCTCACACGAGACCAAAGTTTTTTACGTCTCGTATCTTTGAATCCTTCGCTTACTCGGGATTCAAAATCATCACTCGCAGCAAAAACCAACTTTGCTCTCTTGTTGAACAAATAACTATTATACCATTCCCCCTATTAAAGGCTTATTTTATTCACTCAAAACAGTGAATAAAAAGCACTTTTACTCACTATTTTGGTGTTTGAATTTAGAACATAAAATACGCGATACAAACTCCTCCTCGAGATTTGATTGGTCGTCATTAACCACAAAGAGTTTAGCATTAAAAAAGTTTTGTGTTATTTGCTGTCATTAGTAGGTAAATTGGCGCCATAGGCTGTATGGATCGATGTCTTTTGCCTTTCTCTCTGTGAAAAATACAAGGAAAAATAAATTGGCGCCATTTTGAATACTGAAAGTTGTACGAACATAAAATTTAGTGTTTCTTAATAAATAAAACATTTGTTCCAATTTTAATGTGCATTTTAATTAATTTTACCTTCCATTTTTCGTCATTAAATATCTATTTTCGCTTAAATCTTTCTTTTTCTCGTAGTCATGGTATAAAGTTTAGTATGCAACTCTTGAATAAAACGGATTTATATCGAGGGCCATGTATCACTCGCGTCGCTCAGGATTCTAACACTTGAATCACTCGCTACGCTCGTGATTCAATCATCCTGAATCACTCCCTGCGGTCGTGATTCAGTCGTTAGTATCCTTCACTTGCTCGAGAGTCATCTATGGCCCTCGCATTAAATCCGTCTTTTATTCACTAGTTGCATAATATACTATTATTTTATTGTACTTGACTATGTTTTTATTGACTATTTAATATGCCCACGTTTTGGCGTGTTCAACCTTTATAAAGATCGGTATTTGTACTATGAGTAGGTGTGGGTAGACAACGATAAACATATACCTATAGGTATAGTACATTACTACAGCGGCCGGGAAGTAGGGGGTTGTAGGCCGAGTGATATATACCGGATAGTTACGAGGCTGGCAACCCCTTTTCACCGCGAGGTATGCATAGTGCTTTTCTGAAACATATGCAATGAAATAAAAAAATACATCACTCAAAAAAGTTAATTGATATAATGTCCACCCTAGAGATGAAAAGTAATTGCATGATAAAATAAAGTACCAGGAGCGCAGCGGTAATTAGGTGTCATATTACCATATTAGTCATAGCTCAACTTACAATTACTTAGATCGCAGGCGGTGCGGGCAACCGGCGGGCGGGCGGCGGGCGCACACGACATAGCGCGGATGTCTCCCAAACGTTTATGCACTCCTAGTATTTGACGTTATAACTTTTTCTTAAAAATGTTAATAGTAGTTTATGTAATAGTTGTATAAGAGAAGTCAAAAAATATGAGTGGCGTGTGTTACGATGTGAGCCGAAGGCGAACATCGTAAAGGTAAGCGCCACGAGTGTTTTTTGACTTAGTTATACACCGTTGCATACTAGTAGTTTATGCAATAGTTGTATAAGAGAGGTCAAAAAATATGAGTGGCGTGTGTTACGATGTGAGCCGAAGGCGAACATCGTAAAGGTAAGCGCCACGAGTGTTTTTTGACTTAGTTATACACCGTTGCATACAATATTTATTTATATATTTCATACAATATTTCAAATGAAATGCAAAACTAAGCGAAAAAACTTACAAACGAACGAACGAAGTAAAGAACAACAAACGAGCGGGAAACAAGAAAATGACAAAATATGTGTCTATGGTTTACTTTGTTTTTAAATTGACGGAATGGAAAATAGAATTATTTACAATTCCAAATCATTTTAATTTGACCAATCAGAATACTTCACCAAATTAAATCCACCAATCACAATACACATCGACTGTCAAACGGAACGATAGGTTCTTTTAGGTACGTGTTTCTCTTTAACTAATTTAAATATTTTAAAAAAACTTTGTATTTCGTATCAACCAACCAGAATACAGCTATTTTAAAATCGACCAATCAGGTAACTGAAATCATTTCTCAAAACATTAGGTGATTTATAGTCCCTATTTCACAATCGTTAAAATATGATTAAATCGATTGTGCAACGCTAAGCTTTGGCAGCTGGCCGTATCGTTTTATCTCAAAAACGCACAAGTGCTGTTTTGGGGCATAGACAAGATAGACTTTTCTCTGGATTATTCTGCGGACATATTATGTATGTTCTTATATTAGTGTTCGTGACTATATAAATGACAGATAAAAGTACAGGAGTAGGAAAAAATATAAATTAGCTATTCAGCCTGTTTATAAACACAGACGCCAAGTTTAAATTGAATAAAAAAAAATACTTCCCGGCCTAGGCCTTTAATTTTGAATGAAATTCCTTTACAGTTCTCTCGAGTTGTTCCGCCCGCAACGTGACACTTTGAAGCCAAAAATAACATTTCATTGCCTGTTTGAGAAAAATAAGTTCTTAAATACAAAGAAAACATCTAAGACTCAGGAAAAAAACTCACGCTTATCACAGAAATATTTTCCCATACCGGCAATTTAGGTTCTCATTTTGTGTAGGTACTTTTAAATCCATCAAAGTAAAAGTCGCGACGCTAAGATGAATCTAACAACACCGCGTTTGTCAAATCAGGCCATCAGTTCAAACTACGACCTTGAGGTCAAAACATTACCTTCCTTTTTCGGCTGTTGGAAATGTTAAGTATTTATTTAAAAGACTGTCGGATTCGTTTCTGACTTATTTATACAAATCAAGTGGTTACACCCTCTCTTCACCTCCCTATATATATGTACATAACCCACGTTGTTTTCCCAAGATAAATGTAACCAGTTACCTGCCCGTGTATTATCTATCACTCTAGTTGAGAATTATTTACAGTATACAGTCACCAGATAAATTAACAAAATTATTTAACACTAGCTGTTCCGCGCGACTCCGTCCACGCAGAAGAATGAAACATAGCCTATGTCACTCAGGGTGAATGTAGCTTTCCAATGGTAAAAGATTTTTTGAAATCTGCACAGTAGTTTTTGAGTTTATTCATTACAAATATACACACGCACAAAAATACAAAAATTATAAATCTTTCCTCTTTATAATATTGTAGTGTAGATTCATTATTATTAATAAATATCAAATTAAATATTGGTTATTATTAAACATAATTATGTGTTGCGCAACCCTTGTGGACGAATAATTAATTCTACGCGGACAAGGTGAAACGTGGGTCCAAAGTTTGTATGGGGAAACAATATTAGTTAGACTATTTTAATCGAAACTTCAAAGGAGGACTCCTAACGATAAATTAATAAAAATTGTTTCAGATTTTTCAGAATTCAACCCCTAAAAGAGAGAAGAGGGGTGATAAAGTCTGAAATCAACATGGGTATGGTTTGTGTGGTTTATCGGGTTGCTGATTACGAAAAAAACGATTTTCAAATCAAATGGCGGACGAGAAATACCATCATCCACTAGTGACTGTAGTGAAGCGAGCGGCCGCGCGGTCGAAGCCCGGTATTAGCAAGTATGTGTGTGATGACTGATGAGGGTAAGTAGGTATTTGTTCCTGAGCCTTGGATGAGTTATATCACTTGTATTACTTACCGTGTTACTTTTTCTACATGTATATGAGTATTAATTTTACAACTTGTGTATACATGAGTGTTCATCGTCGCCTCGATGCCTAACACACGAACAGCAAACCTATAGCTTAGTTTAAGATCAGGCTAATTTGTGTGAGATGTTTCCTGATATTTATGTAATTGTATATTAAACTTCACCCATTTTAGAGATAAATAAGGGCTAAACACAGGCGGACATACGGACAGACGGACAAATCTTAAAACAGTTCCTTGATTTTAAATTTGGCACGTTACCCTAAAAATATCTACAAAAAACTGTTTAACTACCTACCTACTTACTGCTTGATGTTAAAGTGAAGATATTACTGTGTATTTTAATTATTGGTTAATTCAAAAAGATACAAACGTATTTCGTTATACTCGTTATTTAATGTAAAGGGAAGTACGTACGCATGTGTTATTCGCTCGGAAGGCGCCCGCTTACCCGCGTCGGGCCGACTCAAACTTAGAGGCTGATGTTCTGTAACGAATTGTG
>OZ014438.1:28119727-28190861 GCA_963966035.1 Acleris laterana
CTGCGCCTCGGCTGGAACTAGGGTTGCCACCTTTCTTATCAAGATATATAGTATATGGTGAGTTATAGGACCAAAAAATATAGTACAAACAACAAAAATATAGTACATTTTTATTTATTTTTAAAGACATATTTTTTGTTCGAACTAGCTTCTCTCAGTAACATTTTGTCGCTCAGAAACGTCTTTATAGACCAAAATTTATTTATGTTACCATATTTTAAGAGTCTAATTTCGAAATTATATTGTTCTTTAAAATAAAGTATTTTAGCGTACTTTATGCCTTTCGTATATTATAAAGTACGGACAGCCGAAACATAGTACAATACTATAATATTATAGTACGGGTGGCAACCCTAGCTGGAACTGCCTACTCACTGATAGCTCTGCAATTGATTGCAATTATAATACTTTCCTCCGCTTGATGCACAATATGACTTTTTATAGAATAGAATGGAATATAATATAAATGGTTTACTCGGTGCTAAATTAAAATGAATATAAACAACAGCGAAACATTAAAAAAAGTAGAGTAATACAAGCTTAGAGTACTTAATCTAAAATGAACACCGAAAAGGTTGCCACTCAGCATGGTGTTAAGCTTTGACACTGGTTTTCAGGGCTACCGGATTGAAGAGAGGAGAGCGCTCCCAATCCATCTCACTAGTATTTATTAAAAGTACCTAGGTACTTAATGCTTAAAAGGAGACTTGAAAGTTTACAATTAAATAAAAATTAAATATGAATTCGTTACGAATACTAGGTATTATTCGAACCTATCCGAGGAACGAACCCTAAATATTTGACTTTGTACAAGTATTGAAAAGTATAAGTATAAAAATTAACCTAACCTAACCTAGGTAACTAGGTAAACGTGCAAAATATAATCTTTATTGAATCCTGTAATTTCAGCCTAAAAAGGTGTTAGGCGAAAAGATCATTAATCCAAACAATCTTTAGACGCGAAGGACACCGAAAATATTGATTAATGGGCTTTAAAAAAAAACGATTTAAGTTATACTTAACAATGTTATGCATATTTCAATTATGCAGGTTCATTATATAATTATGCTAAATAAGTGTTATGCTTTTATGACTATGTTAGTTAAATGTTATGCACAGTTATGTTATGCCAAATCTGTAATGCGAATTCACAATTATGACTTATGACAATTAATGTTATGCGAAATAAGGGTCCCATGACCATGGCTACGCAGTAATTTTTGAACCGTAATTCAATAAATAGCGGTCAGTAATCTCAAGTTTTTTCTTAAACGTATGACGATCTCTCGGCGATAAAAACCTCTAGGCAAGCCGCGAGGCTAGGCGACCCAGGGAAAATAAATTTAATTTTCACCTCAGCAGCTCAAACAAGCAGGTTTTGCTGCTTAAAAACAGTGAGCAAAATTCAATTTTGCTGCGAGCGAGAGGCAAAGTAGCTTTTTAATTATTTTTTTTAAATGCCGTGAGCAGTGCTGGGGCTACTCACAACATTCGAAAAAATTGAACTTCACTTTGTTCTGTCACTTTCACTTCGATAGGAAAAAAGCGAGAGATAGAAACAACTTGATTCGAAGTTCGATTTTCAAATTCCACACATAGTAGGCCCAAAAAGAAACGCACGTTCGGATGCACACATAACCGTAAAATTGCAAATAAAACTATCTGTTAAACTTTGAAATGTGTTTATTATAACTATTTTATACAGTAGGTACAATCATTTTTTTTATTTAATGTTTTGAAGACAAAATTAATGAAAAATAAGAAGTTATGTATCTACATAATTTTGTTATCGTTTTAACAATCTTTAATTTCGTGACATAAACCGCGGGGGCAGTTTCAGAACGCATTTCAAAAATAGCGGGATTATTGTACTTAAAAAAAAAAAGTAATGTAATGTAAATGACGATGTAATTTTTGTTAATTTGTCCGCCATAGCCAATAGCCATAGACAAGGCCTAGTTAGGTTTTTTTTAAAGCCACAGACTACATAAAGCTGTATAAAGTTGTGTTTGCACTACGGCATTATCAAGTTGAGTGACAGGTTTTATCTGTTTCATGTTTATTTTTTCCACTTTTTATTTTATTAGTATTTTGCAAAAATGCTTGTGATTGATGCATATGCGATCGTGTCGTTATTTAGTCGTGTATTCACCAAATGGTCACAACGGAAGACCTGCGTTGGCCCTACCAGCTTCACGCTGTGTTGTTCTCGCTGCTGAGGTGAAAAGTTGTATGTCTCACACGAGACCAAAGTTTTTTACGTCTCGTATCTTTGAATCCTTCGCTTACTCGGGATTCAAAATCATCACTCGCAGCAAAAACCAACTTTGCTCTCTTGTTGAACAAATAACTATTTCCACGCTGATCTAGCTTCATAAAATTTCCTCATGTTCATTCAGCGCAAAACCTAAATCATTTCCAAAATGATTCTCAATAATTCTGTTTGTTTGTTCATCGACTTTCCCGGCAACGTTTAATTTAGCCCTCGGGGCGGTGTGACGAACAGAGCAAAACGTGAAGTGTCATAATAAATTGTGCGCGATGACGTCAATCTCTCCATGAAGGGGAACACCGACTAGTTTTTATTTGTACCGCGTTGCTCAATTAATCCCGATGCCTTTGAAGTGCTCGGCGCGGCGCGGTGGGCGCGAGGAATGGAGTTGTCAGCGCCGCGTTCACTTTTCCAGGTTCGTAGATAACGCCGCGTAATCGCGATTAAATAAACCTTAACTCCGACTCGGGTGTTTTATTTTGGTCTAATTATTCATTTAATTGCGAAAAATATAGCCTATGGCAATCCTATAATAATAATAATAATAAAGCTGCCGTGTCACGCGAATGTTAGATATCTATATATAAGTGAGTCCCCCGTGTCGTAGCCGGATTAGAATAGTGCCACTCCGTATCTTTCCGTGGATGTCGTAAAAGCCGACTAAGGTAATAAAGGCGTGTAGTACTGTTAGGCGATGGGCTTGCAACCTGTCACTAATACACTGGTAAACATCTTCGCCTAAGTGTGCAAAATGTGTGCAAAATGTGTTATCAAAAAGTTTTTATAGTTGTTGGAAATTCTGTAGCTCTGCCTACCCCACTCTGGGAATAAAGGCGTGAGTTTATGTGTATGTATGAGTTACGCTCTGCAGGTGTCAAATAGTTTATTTTCTATTGTAAAATCACGTCTAATATGGGCATGGAAAATATGGACACAGTTAAACTTTCTAAAATATGTAAACACGATTCTACTTAAAGGGAATAAGATTGGATAATATTTCTGAAATCTTGTTAATGTATAAATATTTTTAATGCTGACTGTACTATGCAATACTAAAACACTTTTTTTAGGCGAATTTACCGAGTTAGCGAGGTAGACCCAACTAATGTACCTATCTTGAAAAAAACCGGTTAAGAGCATGTCGGACCATGCTCAGTGTAGGGTTCCGAAGCCGTAACGACTAACACAAAAAACTATCTCAAAAAACAACATGCATGAACAAGGTAATTTTCTTTATAAAGTCACTAGCTTTTGCCCGCGACTTCGACCGCGTAGAACTCGTTTATCGAAGTTAAATACATTAATAGTTTTAAGTAATTTTATAGTTTGACGTCCTCCCTAACCAGAATGATCTTTTATACACATTTTATATTGAGCTCGAAATTCAAAAAGAAGTGGATAAAGTCATCTAGGTTAATACATTTTCGTATTTTTTTTTTTGATTGTTTGGATGATTTCGTGGGCTGATACTTATGAGCATACTAGCTACATATAGGTAGTTTCTCATTTAAAAAACAGGTTATTTCTGAATGTACACCGGCTACTTTTAGTGTTTCTCCTTGCGCATTGGTTATGGTCATGGCAACAGCTGTTTTTAGAGCGAACTGCACTCTTTTAAAGATAAATGTAAACCAATCAGACTTATAGGAATGCGGCGAATAAAAAAAAAACCCTTTTAGCAATTCCAGACATAATTATTGCCCTTACGATATTCCGACCTAATCCGACTTATGGGAGGGTACTCCGGAGCTATTTCCAAAGAGTTCAGAAACTCTAAGGGTAAGACGTGATTTCGTCGGTGTCTATGACATTGTGTACCGTGAGATACTGCACAACATCGTCTTCTGCGTGAGACATATTATTGGGTTCCGTACCCTAAAGGAAAAAACGGAACCCTTATAGGATCACTTTGTTGTCTAGCCGTCCGTCCGTCCGTCCGTCCATCCTTCTATCGGTCAAGACCCGGAGGTATCGAGTTTAAATGAAAACCATATACCTACTCAGGTTTACAGTCCCTTAAAACTGTGAAAAAATTAAACATCTAAGTTAACGTAAAAAAAAGGAACGGCTTTTTATTTATTTTACAACTAACTTAACCCTCAGTGTGGGGTTAAGTTAGTTGTGTGCATTTTGCTTAGTGGCAGGGCTAATAGGGGATTTTCATAGTCACGGCCGATTTAAGTGGATACTTATTTTAATAGCAACCCTCTGTACGCGAGCCTCACTGGCGCTTGGCCGGTTTGTTCATTTATCCACCCGACAATTTCGTCTGTCGGTGCTAGGTAATATTGTCCTTTCTCATTTGCTAATAAGTATGCAGTAGCATAGTTATTAGCACAAACCCGCAATATTTTTGAAAGACCTATCTAACGACACCCCACACTATTGGGTACTTACATGAGAAAAAAAACACATCCCCACGTTACGTGTAGTGGAGATATTTCATGAAAAATATGCTTGAAATCGTCAATGTCATTAGAGATGTCAAGTCATTTGTTACTTTTAGGAAACTCAACCTTATTGTTGTAGAATGTCAGATCGACTTTGGACCTAAGGTGGGTACAAAATTAAACCTCGTGACTGTACACTAAAAATAAAAGGCTAAAAACAGTGAGCAGAATTCGATTTAGCTGCAAGCGTGAGACAAGGTAACTTTTTTTTAAATGCCGAGAGCAGTGCCTGGCGCTACTCACAATATTCGAAATAATTGAACTTCACTTTGTTCTGTCACTTTCACTTCGATACGAAAAAAGACAGAAATAGAAACCACTTAATTCGAAGTTCGATTTTCAAATTTCATACATAGTAGGCCCAAAAAGAAACAATCACGTTCGGATACACATATAACCGTAAAATTGCAAATGAAACTGTATGTTAAAGTTCAAAATGTGTTTATTATAACTATTTTATATAGTACAATCTTTTTTTTATAATGCAATAAAGACAATATTAATGAAAAAACAAGAAGTTTATCATGTATCTACATTATTTTGTTATCGTTTTAACAATCTTTAATTTCGTGACATAAACCGGGGGTGTAGTTTCAGAACGTATATCAAAAATAGCGGGATTATTGTACTAAAAAAAAATAAGGCCTAGTTTAGTTCTTTTTTAAAGCCACAGACTACATAAAGCTGTAGGTATAAAGTTGTATTTGCACTACGCCAATATCACGTTGCGTGGCATGTTTCATCTGTTTATTTTTTCAATTATGCATAAATGCTTTTGATTGATGCATATACGATCGTTTCGTCATTACGTCGTGTATTCACCGAATGGTCACAACATAAGACCGACGCTGGCTCTGCCAGGTTCACGCTGAGTTGTTCTCGCTGCGGAGGTGAAAAGTTGTGTGTCACATGAGACCAAAGTTATTTACATCTCGTGTCTTTGAATCCCTCGCTACGCTTAGGATTCTAACCTAGAATCCTTCGCTTACTCGAGATTCAAAATCAACACTCTCAGCAAAAACCACCTTTCCTCTCTTGTTGTACAAATAACTATTTACAACATTTTATTTTACCAGTTTGTTGACGTCACTAATATGTATATTCATGCCGGATTTCAGCTTTCTAGTACTAAGAGTCTATGAGCTAGGCTGCGGACGGACGGCCATACGGACAGACGGACAGACGGACGGATGGACGGACATGGCGAAACTATAAGGGTTCCTAGTTTGACTGCGGAACCCTAAAAAAACACGACCCTGTCACGCATAATAGTTGCAGTACACAGCCGTATTTTTATCTACTACAACTTGTAATGCCCAACTCATTCATATCAGTTTGCACCCTTGTTGCAGCAGGGCGAGTTACAGCTTTTATAATATGTAAATAAAAGTTTTAATACCTTACTAATTTAACTGTTTTACTAATTTAATCCTTCAAGTTCAGTACAGCAGGTCACGTAGAATCTATACCATTACCAACATCTATTAACACTCCATTTTTAGGGTTCCGTAGTCAACAAAGTACCCCAGTTTCACCATTTCCACCTGTCCGGCGGTCCACGTGTGTTTTTTGACAAACAAATTAATAAAGTTTTTAAACTTGTGTGAAAATACATTTGGGTACTACAGCTTACCCCCCCCTAGTTGTCCCAAGAACACATTTCAGGGTGGGGGCCGAAGCGTCAGGGTGGGAGGGTAGAGACTAGAGAGTAGTGAACGTTAAACACCACACCCAAATGTATAATGTCACTCAAGTTTCGAAACTTTATTAATTTGTTTGATTTCCCAATACATTGAACACATACAATTACTCAGCTATTTAATTGAGATACCACAAAGTTGTAATTTCGCATAGTTATAAGTACATTTAGCTATAAAATTAAACGTTGAAAAAAATTTGTTTCTCGGGTCCCATACACTTATAGAAAAGGTGTTTTTTTTACATTATAATATAACATCGAGTGAGTATAACGTTGGAAAGCTTTCAAAACTCATCATGTACAGTCAAGGAAATTGATTCCTAGACCATTTTGGACTATGCCAAAGTGACACTGTAAATAAAATCATATCATTAGAAGATATTACGTTTTGATTGATTACGTCACTATAGCATGTCCAAAATGGCCAAGTAATCAATTTCCTTTACTGTATATGTTATTATCAATTGTTAGATTTAAGCCGTTTAGGAAGTATTGAGCTCGAATAATGTACAGTGTAATGCAATAAACAAAACAGAAAATTATCCTTTATGTACAGTCACGTACAGTCACGTACATACATACATACATACACGTACATACAGTCACGTCTAACAATATGGACACAGTTAAACTTTCAAAAATATGTGAACACGACTCTACTGTAAGGGAATAAGGTTGTATATATATATTTCTGAAACCTTGTTAATGTATACATATTAATGATGCTAGATAATTATAAACTGGCACTGGAAGAAATTTGTGTTAGGGTTTGTAGGTAAAATAGGTAGTCAGTTTTTAAGCAAAAATTACAGAACTCGAATTTTCGGCTTCTGTTTATTATAAAGCGGTACCTACATCTATGCCTCCAGTAGGTAGGAGTTCTAAAAGACGAAGCCAGCACCAGTACCTATGACATTATTGGGTTTCTCATACTTCATTCAGATATCCCACGACTGCTCGGTGCTCGAGTCCAACTGGCACTTGACCGGTTATTTCAACGGACTTCTCTATTTTATAGAATTTTCGGTAATGTCTTGGACGAGCAACATTTCAACAGCATGTTGACTCAGATGTCGACTTTTCCAATGACCGGCGTGATATTCGCAACCTTTGATCAACTGGGCACGCTAACAGATTGATGTCCAAGAGTCACAGTTACCAAGTTTCTGTTTCCGATTTTGGAATTTATGAGACATCTTACGCAAACCGACATCCGGCGCGGTTTAAATTAAATACAGGTGACAAAGTTTTTCAAAGGTATCTTTCGCACCTCACAAATAATGTGACTCATATCTACGATATCGATGAAGTCAATCGCTTTTATCTACTTCCGTAGGAAACTCGTTAACGGTTTCAAAATGGCACACATAGTGTGACCAAATCGTTGTCATAGTAGGTAATAATAAATAATAACAATTCTATAATGAGCGTTGTCATAGTATTAGACATTCTGTTTGTAAAAGAACGCAAAGTAAGACTTATACGTGTATTACATTGTTGTAAGTATAATAATCACCCACTCCAGCCACACTTTGCTTCTAATTAGGAAGCTTATGCTATCTACACTTATATAATATTACTAGCTGTTTCCGTACCCACTTCGTTAGGCAATAAACATTGTTTTTGAGTTGATAATTACTATGACACACACAAATAACATGGCTCTCTATTGGTAAAATTACATTAAAGTATTTTCTAAATCGGTTCAGTAGATCCAGAGAACACAAACCCCTTGCAAGATCACGATTTGATTGTTTGTTTGTTTGCATTCAATAGGATACGAAACCACTGGCCCGATTTGAAAAAATCTTTCACCATTTGATTAGAATCCTACATTATCCCCGATGGATGAACATACCTAGGCTATGTTTTATTTTACTGCGCGGTCGGAGTCGCGGCCAACAGCTAGTTTGCAATAATCAGTGACGGGTCCTAGCTATATCTAACTTTAGACATACAGAACTCCAAGTGTGTCTACACCCGCACAAATCTAGTTCCGCATTGTAACACTATAGAGGCACTTAATCTGTGATGTTTCGTAATATCATATCCCCATGTGTAGCATTTTGGTTCATTAACGAGCAACTTAACAAAATAACTAAACTATTTTTATCAGAATTCAACACAATTCACTCCGTCAGTTCCGAAAACTACTGTTACGCGTTACGCATGTATATATCCTTTTCTGCGTTTATTTGTTTGGCTGCGATAAATTAAAAGTTAGTATCTCTAACTCAATAGCCGTGCCGTCCCTAGATAATTTACAGATACCAGTCTCAATTGAATAACATCACAGAGGCGTGTAAAATATGCTGATCCGCGGCGAGGAGCGGGGAGGAGCGGGGAGGGGCGGCGGCGCAGCGGCGCGGCGCGATAGAGCGACCTGCCCTAATCCCCGCATTGTCTGTCACCGGCGCGGGCGGCACCGCTCTTGCATCCGCGAATCTAATTAAAAATAAAACCCGCTATTTAATAGACATAGGGGCCACTTCAAATCGCAATCATAATATAATTACATTTACCGTGTCAAAATATTCCATTTAGAAAGGTCAAACTCTGTTCTCATTAGACTAGAATCGGTTATGTACCTACTCGTTTCTTTAAACGTAGGTAATTTTGGTTTCATGCAATATTTAATTAATACATTCAACAGTGTCAAATGCAACCTCATTAACTCATTATACTTATACACACTGGCCCACAAAATTAAGTAGGTAGGTATCACACTTTTAATGAAAAATTGATATTTCTTTGAAATTGTGATATTTAGTTTTGGGGGCCAGTGTAGTAAGTAAAACAAATAAATTTTACGTAGGTACCTACTAAACACATACCTTGAGCGTCGCTCAGGGTGAAACCGAAGTTTCCGGAAGATCGATTGGTAGATTGATTTGTGGACTCAAAAGACCCTTATTTTTAAACACGCCAGTTTTTTGGAGTTCGTACCAAAATGGTAAAAAAGGAACCCTTATGGTGAGACTTTGGTGTCTGTCTGTCTGTCGTTTCTCACAGAAGTTTTTCTCTAAAACTATGGAAGACGTATTATGCTTCCCTGCATCTGTTTTTAGTAAAAACAAGAAGAAATTGTTTTTCTAAATATTTCGAATGGAGTCTAGAACGGGGCTTGAAAAATTAAAGTGACGATTCAGCAAACGGGGTGTCATATTAAAGGTCTCAATCTCCGAACGAAAAATGATTTTTCTGATTTTCTTTGACGTTAAAAAACTTTAAAAATCTGTATTAAAAATTAGGCTAGTCAAAATAATGGACCAAAAGTTCATAATAAAATGAGTACCTACATATTTCCAATCATATTTATAACCGTAAATACCGATATAGTCCGAGTCGCACATGACCGGTTTTTGAAATGATTTCATACAAACCAATGTAATGCCTTTCACAGATCTCACCTAGTTGTGCCGCTCTCGCCCATCAGCCCGACTGTTGGTCTGTGAGTCTGTGACTGTGAGAGGTCGGAGCCTTAAGCTTATGGTATTTATACAAAGGTTTGCTCACTAACACTCAGTTGCAAAAACGTTCATTAGCACTCTCATGTCCCACCTTTATGTTACTTTCTAATTCACTAACGTAAAAAGTGACCAGCCACTTAAGGCGATATTAGTTTTAATGAACGTCTGTGCAACTCCAGATTAAAGTACTTATAACAAATACAAACGTTATTTACGTTGATAAAGACAAACTGGTAGGTATAGGATCTAAATCATTTGAAAGAACCAGTAATCGCCAAAGCCAGCCCCTAAAAATTTGGTGGAAGCTTACTAAAAATTAAGCCGTACATTTGACGTGGGTCTTTGTTTATTCAACGAATGACATAAATGGAGCCATAAGGGATTCATTAAGAAATATTGCTGAGAAATATCTTTCATGTTGGCGAGTACGCGCACAAAGTTTTATAACCCATTATAGTTTCTATTTTGAGCATTGCTTGTACGGGCTCACAGTCTCGTAAACCGCACTTGATAACTTTGCCACGGCTTGCCGAGCAGGGGCAAAAAACGCGGGGCCGGAGGTCCGGAACCGAATGAATGGTGTCAAAATGACATGTCACTTTAGTTATTTGCATTTTTTTACTGTTTTAGTGACAAGGGACACTTGTATGTCGTTTAAGCGTTAAATGAGGCAAATTATGGATCTTGGATTCACTGTGATTATGTCGTACACATAAATCATGTAAGTTTAGGTAGCGTTGAACACGCCAATATAATAAACTAGCTCCTGCCCGCGACTTCATCCGCGTAGATTTCGATTATAGTTCTTAAACTTAGTTCGGGACTTTTTAAAGATTCCGGGATGAAATGTAGTGTTAATCCAGGGTATAAACGATCTCCATTTCAAATCCGTCCTGCTTTCGCAGCGTGAAGGAGTAACAGCTGCCGCGGCCCCCCTCCACCCGTGGTTGGTGGTGGGTGACTTCTTCGTGTTTAGGTTCATGTTCATATGTTAGATGTACAGGTATCCCACTCGCATTCCTACAAGCGCACCCACACACTAGCTAAGGTAGGCACTGGACCGGGCCTGTTGTTTGATCAGTAGTTAAACTAACTAATTGTTAAAATTCGAAATAGGAATTGATAATTTGACACATTTCCTTGAGATTCCTCCAAATTTTCGATTCCTTTTTCAAATTTTAACAATTAGTTAGTTTAACTACTGACCAAACAACAGCCCCGGACTGGTTCATACTCGTACTTACATTTAAAACATCATTTGACATTAATAAAAAGCTCTTAATTTCCCAAAAAAGACTACCTAGACGTTATTGTGTTTTGATTATTGGGATTATTGCTGCAGCAAATAAAAGGACAATACAAAATAGATCCTTTGTATGCTCCTGATCTTTTTACAAATTTAGTTGCCAATGCTTAATGCGACCAGGTTGTATGAGACCCAGTGCAACATACAAGATCAACGCAAATAGAGTTCTAGAGCTGATCCGAGAATACCTGCAAAAATGCGGAGACCACCAACAATACTTCAAAAAAGTTACTCATTGTTAACAAATTAAATTAAAATGGGATGCGTAAAATGTTACGTTTCTGATCGCAAACAACCTTATCTTAAAAAACCTACACGTGTGTACATTTAGATTACCGCTTTCAAAGTACGCTGCGCTAGTAGGTGGTTTTAAGGCTGATCATTGTGTGGCTATAGATTTTAAAATGGCAGATTGTAAGTTGGTTTATCATTATTGTTAGTTTTTGCGGATTATAGTGATCCGCGCATTGTGCGGCGCAGAGCGGGCGTGGAGCGGGCGCGGGATTACACGCCACATTACCCTCGCCCCGCAAACTGTCAGTTGTTGCTCACTTATATTGTATTTCTTTAATCTGCCATTGTCCAAATAGAATACTTGATTCGGTGACTTGCTTTCGGCGATGCAGCGCCTTGCACGCCTTGCTACTTCGATGTCTCATCAAAGTTCATCAATCAATCGGGTGTTCAAAGTAGAAAATCCAGCCATGTTGTTATGATTAAATACTACAAACATTTTATTTTATTTTCTTGAACATTGCTTTTTGTCGCTCCCCGAAATTGAGTCTTCTTGATGTCTCCTCCGTCTCAGCGGTCCGTATAACAGGCTATCATGGACGCTGCTGTCCTGATTGAGCTAATTGGAGACTAAAACTAGCATAACGAGAAGTTAGCATTGGAAAAGGTAGCAGAGGAAATAAATGGCAGCCATAAATTCAAGTTTAATAATAAACGGTGAACTCATTAAATGATTATATAATTTTATACTCTTTGATAGAAAGAGGCGTTTTTTTGTCTCTCTACTCTTTGCCTCTCTATGTTAAATGTTAGACCATGCTCCGTGTAGGGTTCCGAAGCTGTTCCTATAAACATAAAAAACTATCTCAATGAGTACATACATATACATAGGTACATTAAATCACGCCTGTTTCCTAGAGGAGTAGGCAGAGACCACTTCTTTCCACTTGCTACGATCCTGACAATTCTCTTTCGCTTCTTTCACATTCATACATCGAGTCATGCACGCACTGATTTGATTCGAATAAGTACGCTTTGGGCGGCCCCTTCCGACCCTTCCACTCAAAAAACTGTCGAAACTAAACTGTCTCGAAAAACAATAAGTAGGTAGGTATGAACACATTTTCTTATTAAAGTTATTTGACGATGATTTTTACAAGGTAAAAGTTTAAACACCTGTAAATATCTCGAAAAAAACAAATGTACTGAGTCGTGGGAGTTTTCCTGTAATTATGTGTTTTCATTTAAGGCAAAGGTATTCCAGATTTTTAGTACCTACCAGTTAGTTTTGGTTGTAGGGGGTGGGGACACGACGTACCTAACTCTAGAAAATGGCACTTTCAGAGTTCAATACAGCCTAAACGGTCACCCAAATCTTAAAATTGATAATGACATTAATGACATAGGAATTCACATGGTTTATTAATACATAGTTATCCAACAATATGTCACACGATGTTGTGAAAAATAAGCTCTCTCTTTGCGTTGTAGGTATGTGTGGTGTGAAACTGATTGATAGACTAGGGAATGAAAAGATCAGAGAGAAATGTGGACTAAAAGAAGATGTAGTGACTATGATTTAAAAGAGCATGATTCGATGGTAATTACGGTCATTTGGAAAGGATGGAAGGGTCCGCCCGAGGTAGTGGCGTAGCTACCGAAGGGTTAGTCGGGGCAGTGCCCCCGGGGCCTCCAAGCTCGGGGGGCCCCCAAAACCTGATTCCCTAACTACCTGATGATACCTTACCTAGTTCATTAAGATTATTTATGATAAAGTAGCGTTGCATTTTTAAATATTGATAAAATGTAAACAGTTTATGGGCCCCTTTTTTCCCCCGGCACCCTTGAACTCTGAGCTACAACACTGGCCCTAGGCGTAATTTTTCGAATCAAATCGGAGAAATACTGGAAAAAGGCCGAATCTTATCATTTGCACGTCATGCATAATACAAAAAGTTTGATTTTCCTTTGCAATAATATTAAGACAGTGATAAGTGTCAACCTTAGCGATAATCAGATGTCACAGAAACTTTTGTCAACACTGGTAGACCACTTTCTTGGCTGACCGTATTCATAC
Source organism: Acleris laterana (assembly GCA_963966035.1). Lineage (NCBI taxonomy): Eukaryota > Metazoa > Arthropoda > Insecta > Lepidoptera > Tortricidae > Acleris > Acleris laterana. The sequence continues at coordinate 28,133,236 of OZ014438.1, forward strand.
AACTAAACCTATGTGTACAAAATTTCATTTTATGTTACATTCAAACTTTCTGAGAAAAGTGAGTGTGATATAGGTACAGACAGACAGGGCGAAACTACAAAGGTTTCTAGTTTGACTACTGAACACTGAAAAAGCAATAGGGCGTGGATAAAAAAACAGTAGGTAAGATTTAAAAGCTGATTAGCCTTTCGCTGTCTCGAGGTTGATAAGACGTAATTAAATTCTCACGTGAGTATTGGCTGCGGCCTCCGAAGGTGGCCACCGCTGAGCTCGTCGCCGGCGGTCCCGCCGTACTTACAAAAATACCAGAATGTAATTAAATGCGGATAACTTGCGCTTTATAGACGGGTGCGCGCGCGCTGCCCGTGTTTGTTTAGTTTGTTATAGACGTGTTTTTACGCAATCTGGAAGTCATAAATCGTTCCACCAAATTATGTCGTTCCCAAGAGCGAAGGTGCAGACATTTTCGGCCTATTAAGGAATAAAATAACATTAAGATCTATATAATATTTCTTGTTTATAACATTTTATCAAAAAGCGTGGATTTTCGAAATGAACCACTTACAGATATATATTTTTTGAAAATATCTTGTAATTTAATTATGTATCTAATCCTTCATTTATTTGTAGGACCCAGAATCTTGAGAGAAATCGATAATAAGTAAATTAATAAATATCAGGGGGCAATGTCACACAAATTGACCTAGACCCAAACTAAACTCTAGGCTTGTACTATGTAGACAACGATATAAATATGTACTTGTACAGAGAAATATATGCTTAAACACATAGAAATAGTTATTTGTTATGTTATACAAGGGGGGAAAGTTGTATTTTACCTGCTCATTTGAAACACGAGGTAGCGAAAGGACGGTATGATTGACCACGAGCGAAGCGAGTGGTTCAAAAATAGAATCCTGAGCGTAGCGAGTGTTTCAACACACGAGACGTAAAATAACTTCTCACCCGTGTATAACACAAAACTTTTCACCTCACTACAGCGAGGAAAATAAGAAAATGGGTGGTCGTTTTGCTGGCTGGTTGACGTTTTGTTAGCTGTCAAATATCACTTAAGCTGCCTTCAAATGTCAAAACTATTTCTTCACCTGTGGATAAATAGTTATTTTCACCTCAGCAGCTCAAACAAGCAGGTTTTGCTGCTTAAAAACAGTGAGCAAAATTCAATTTTGCTGCGAGCGAGAGGCAAAGTAGCTTTTTAATTATTTTTTTTAAATGCCGTGAGCAGTGCTGGGGCTACTCACAACATTCGAAAAAATTGAACTTCACTTTGTTCTGTCACTTTCACTTCGATAGGAAAAAAGCGAGAGATAGAAACAACTTGATTCGAAGTTCGATTTTCAAATTCCACACATAGTAGGCCCAAAAAGAAACGCACGTTCGGATGCACACATAACCGTAAAATTGCAAATAAAACTATCTGTTAAACTTTGAAATGTGTTTATTATACTTAACTATTTTATACAGTAGGTACAATCATTTTTTTTATTTAATGTTTTGAAGACAAAATTAATGAAAAATAAGAAGTTATGTATCTACATAATTTTGTTATCGTTTTAACAATCTTTAATTTCGTGACATAAACCGCGGGGGCAGTTTCAGAACGCATTTCAAAAATAGCGGGATTATTGTATTTAAAAAAAAAAAGTAATGTAATGTAAATGACGATGTAATTTTTGTTAATTTGTCCGCCATAGCCAATAGCCATAGACAAGGCCTAGTTAGGTTTTTTTTAAAGCCACAGACTACATAAAGCTGTATAAAGTTGTGTTTGCACTACGGCATTATCAAGTTGAGTGACAGGTTTTATCTGTTTCATGTTTATTTTTTCCACTTTTAATTTTATTAGTATTTTGCAAAAATGCTTGTGATTGATGCATATGCGATCGTGTCGTTATTTAGTCGTGTATTCACCAAATGGTCACAACGGAAGACCTGCGTTGGCCCTACCAGCTTCACGCTGTGCAACAATAGCTATTGTTCAACAAGAGAGCAAAGTTGGTTTTTGCTGCGAGTGATGATTTTGAATCCCGAGTAAGCGAAGGATTCTATTATTGAATCACGAGCGTAGCGAGTGATTCTAGGTTAGAATCCTGAGCGTAGCGAGGGATTCAAAGATACGAGACGTAAATAACTTTGGTCTCGTGTGAGACATACAACTTTTCACCTCAGCAGCGAGAACAACACAGCGTGAAGCTGGTAGGGCCAACGCAGGTCTTCCGTTGTGACCATTTGGTGAATACACGACTAAATAACGACACGATCGCATATGCATCAATCACAAGCATTTTTGCAAAATACTAATAAAATAAAAAGTGGAAAAAATAAACATGAAACAGATAAAACCTGTCACTCAACTTGATAATGCCGTAGTGCAAACACAACTTTATACAGCTTTATGTAGTCTGTGGCTTTAAAAAAAACCTAACTAGGCCTTGTCTATGGCTATTGGCTATGGCGGACAAATTAACAAAAATTACATCGTCATTTAGATTACATTACTTTTTTTTTTAAGTACAATAATCCCGCTATTTTTGAAATGCGTTCTGAAACTGCCCCCGCGGTTTATGTCACGAAATTAAAGATTGTTAAAACGATAACAAAATTATGTAGATACATAACTTCTTATTTTTCATTAATTTTGTCTTCAAAACATTAAATAAAAAAAATTATTGTACCTACTGTATAAAATAGTTATAATAAACACATTTCAAAGTTTAACAGATAGTTTTATTTGCAATTTTACGGTTATGTGTGCATCCGAACGTGCGTTTCTTTTTGGGCCTACTATGTGTGGAATTTGAAAATCGAACTTCGAATCAAGTTGTTTCTATCTCTCGCTTTTTTCCTATCGAAGTGAAAGTGACAGAACAAAGTGAAGTTCAATTTTTTCGAATGTTGTGAGTAGCCCCAGCACTGCTCACGGCATTTAAAAAAAATAATTAAAAAGCTACTTTGCCTCTCGCTCGCAGCAAAATTTAATTTTGCTCACTGTTTTTAAGCAGCAAAACCTGCTTGTTTGAGCTGCTGAGGTGAAATAGTTATTTGTTCAACAAGAGAGCAAAGTTGGTTTTTGCTGCGAGTGATGATTTTGAATCCCGAGTAAGCGAAGGATTCTATTATTGAATCACGAGCGTAGCGAGTGATTCTAGGTTAGAATCCTGAGCGTAGCGAGGGATTCAAAGATACGAGACGTAAATAACTTTGGTCTCGTGTGAGACATACAACTTTTCACCTCAGCAGCGAGAACAACACAGCGTGAAGCTGGTAGGGCCAACGCAGATCTCCCGTTGTGACCATTTGGTGAATACACGACTAAATAACGACACGATCGCATATGCATCAATCACAAGCATTTTTGCAAAATACTAATAAAATAAAAAGTGGAAAAAATAAACATGAAACAGATAAAACCTGTCACTCAACTTGATAATGCCGTAGTGCAAACACAACTTTATACAGCTTTATGTAGTCTGTGGCTTTAAAAAAAACCTAACTAGGCCTTGTCTATATGGCTATTGGCTATGGCGGACAAATTAACAAAAATTACATCGTCATTTACATTACATTACATTTATTTATTTTTAAGTACAATAATCCCGCTATTTTTGAAATGCGTTCTGAAACTGCCCCCGCGGTTTATGTCACGAAATTAAAGATTGTTAAAACGATAACAAAATTATGAAGATACATGATAAACTTCTTATTTTTCATTAATTTTGTCTTCAAAACATTAAATAAAAAAAATGATTGTACCTACTGTATAAAATAGTTATAATAAACACATTTCAAACTTGAACAGATAGTTTTATTTGCAATTTACGGTTATGTGTGCATCCGAACGTGCGTTTCTTTTTGGGCCTACTATGTGTGGCCTTTGAAAATCGAACTTCGAATCAAGTTGTTTCTATCTCTCGCTTTTTTCCTATCGAAGTGAAAGTGACAGAACAAAGTGAAGTTCAATTTTTTCGAATGTTGTGAGTAGCCCCAGCACTGCTCACGGCATTTAAAAAAAATAATTATAAAGCTACTTTGCCTCTCGCTCGCAGCAAAATTGAATTTTGCTCACTGTTTTTAAGCAGCAAAACCTGCTTGTTTGAGCCGCTGAGGTGAAATAGTTATTTGCGTAACAAGAGAGCAAAGTTGGTATTTGCTGCGAGTGTTGATTTTGAATCCCGAGTGAGCGAGTGATTCAATAATAGAATCCTGAGCGTAGCGAGGGATTCAAAGATACGAGATGTAAATAACTTTGGTCTCGTGTGACACATACAACTTTTCACCTCAGCAGCGAGAACAACTCAGCGTGAAGTTGCCAGAGCGTCGGTCTTCTGTTGTGACCATTTGGTGAATACACGACGTAATGACGAAACGATCGCATATGCATCAATCAAAAGCATTTATGCAAAATACTAATAAAATAAAAAGTGGAAGAAAGAAACAGATGAATCATGCCACGCAACGTGATAATGCCGTAGTGCAAATACAACTTTATACCTACGGCTTTATGTAATCTGTGGCTTTAAAAAAGAACTAAACTAGGCCTTATCTATGCCGGACAAACATTTTTTTTAGTCCAATAATCCCACTATTTTTGAAATACGTTCTAAAACTACCACCGCGGTTTATGTCACGAAATTAAAGATTGTTAATACGATAACAAAATAATGTAGTACATGATAAACTTCTTTTTTTTTCATTAATATTGTCTTTATTTAATTATATAAAAAAAAATGTACTATATAAAATAGTTATAAAAAACACATTTAAAACTTTAACACATAGTTTTATTTGCAATTTTACGGTTATATGTGTATCCGAACGTGTTTGTTTCTTTTTGGGCCAAATATGTATGAAATTTTAAAATCGAACTTCGAATTAAGTGGTTGCTATCTGTCTTTTTTCGTTTCGAAGTGAAAGTGACAGAACAAAGTGAAGTTCAATTCTTTCGAATGTTGTGAGTAGCGCCAGGCACTGTTCTCGGCATTTAAAAAAAACAAAAGTTACTTTGTCTCACGCTCGCGGCTAAATCGAATTCCGCTCACTGTTTTTAAGCAGCAAAACCTGCTTGTGTGAACTGCTGCTGAGGTGAAAAAGCGATTTTCTCAATAGAAATCAAACAAACAAAAAGGGCTTTCCGAGCTACTGAGATGGAAACATCCATAACTCAGGAACAAATATTCACGCTCATCACACAAATATCTGCCCGTACCGGGGTTTGAACCCGGGACCGCCAGCTTCGTAGGCAGGTTCACAACCAACTAGGCCAACACGTCGTCGAAAATAATAATTATTAATTTAAAACGCACTTTTTAATTTATCTAAGTAAGTAGTAAATGTAATTATTATACTTTATCTATGAATTCATAATCCAGAAACTTTCAGTTCGACCTACGTAAGTACGTAAGTACCTATTGTCAATTAAATAGAAAACTTTTCTGGAACGTGTAATATTGATAAAAAAAGTAAAAGATACAATAAAACACGAATTAGAGTTACTTGTGGTCTAGATTAGCCGAACCCAGACCCTTCGAGTTGGGACTCTCTACTACTCTAGCATCTCGTGTCTCGATTAGCGGCTGATGAATAGGCAAAAAAGAAATTGGAAAATAATATCTTCAAACTGAAATTGTATTGAGCATATACTGCAATTACTGCAAATAACAAAGTACTTACTTAATATTAATTAACGGATCCCATAATCAAAAAATGGCTATCACAATATCTCAAATGTTTTATTATACCTACCTACCTACCTATCCATCGACACCCCACATCATGGGTAGACAAAATAAAACATCCCCACGTTACGGTTGTCGGGGAGGCACTATGGAGAAAGGTGGTAGACGACGTAAAACACAGTAACTTCAAGACTATTATTTTATTTCATTATTCTTCATAGATAAAAGTATATATATTTTATGCGCTCGGCCCGCAGTCCTAGGAGCGCCTGCAGGGACTGCAGCCATTATATAAAAAAATACATACAGTGGAACGTATAACCTCCTCCTTTTTTGAAGTCGGTTAACAAAGCAGTCGCTGTTCTATCGCGGTTTCTTTTTAAATTTAAACAAAATAGAAAGAAACAGCATAAAAAAGGTAAAGTGCAATAAGGTTTATTTTCATATTACGACCTTATTTCACTACAGTACACCAAAAACATAAAATTTTTCAAGGTTTTATTTTACCACTTTGTCGGTGTGACTAATATGTACTTATATTCATGTTGAATTACAGGTTCCTAAAACTAGTAGGTAGTCTTTGAGCTAAGCTGCGGATGAACGGACGGACATGGCGAAACTATAAGCGTTTCTAGTTTACCTACGGAACCTTAAAAACCATCCTTCCATTTTAAGACAATACTTTGGTTTATTAGAAAACACAATAGATAATAATTTATGAGGGCACCACGGACGGTCGGTCGGCGCAGTATTACGTGTGTCGAGGCCTGAGTTCAAGTCGTATTCCGGGCTTCGAGCAACACGGAAGGGAGTAGGCATTCGCACCATTTCCACTAGTTGTCACTCGGATTGTCAACTATACAGAGTCCAGTCGCGCGAGTGAACGTTACCCACACTTAAAATGCCGAATTGCTCTGTTTTCTGCTGTAATAAGGGGTTTGGGACAAAAATATTAAATGTTTAAAATACCATAGAAAAAAAACCTTTCTTCGATTTTGAGCTTATAAACTTTCCCATGTAATGAGCAATCTACCCTGAAAATTTTATTCACCTACGTTCGGCTTCACTTGAAAAATCATGTATGAAAGAAACAATCTAGGAAGCGGGAAATCTTTTACTGCCTAAAGCTTCGAGCAACACACGGAGAAGGGAGTAGGCATTCGCACCATTTCTGTCATTCATAGTGCAAGCCCAAGCATCTAATAAAACTAGTTGTCACTCGGTTGTCAACTAGACAGAGTCCACTAGTAAGAACGGCGGGCCTATTGTCTAACGCATTCGCAATCACGATCGTTTTCATTTTAAAAATCGAAGGCTGGTCTGCATACAAAATGAATACGATTGTTCCGCTTTGAAGCCGCCTGCGATAGTCTGGTCTGGGACATCAAACTTACTAAAAAATGTGTCACATTTCACAAAGTAATTTTCATCGTATTATTGTTGTTCTATTGCAATAAGACACCAAATTCGTCTATTTTATTGTAATATAATTGTCGGATTTGTTTACCAACATCGAATCCGCTCGTCCGTACAAAATTCGGATCCGTTGAGCAACGAATCAGTTGAGCAAAAAAATTTCTCGACGTGCGCAGGTTATGTCGGTGTATTGTTCCATTGTTTAAATGTATTAGTGTCATCATTAAAGTTTTGTTTTTGTAGGTAGATGTGCAGAGCTGCATTTGTGTGCAAATTTCCCCCCGCAAGATATGACAGAACTATTTGACTGTAATTCATAACTAAGGCGACTCCCCTCCGCTAGGAAGGCCGCGTAGCTCGAAGATTCCGGGCAGTTTCTGCATTCTTTATACTATGTAGCTACATATTTGTAACCAAATTTTGCGTTTTTAATTCCGGGACACCCCAGCGGGCGCAATATTATCATAACACACTTTTATCATGTAAATATGCCTAAAATTTAATACATATGTCTATTTTAACGAAAACCCTAACATGGTTGACGACGTTGTTGGTAAAGATATCGTATCGATAAGGCTACGATAAACGCAGTTTGTTCAAAATTACTGATCTTAACTACTAGGTATCTAACAAATAAGTTGCCAGTGTTATGAAATCATTTTTTTTTTGACATTACATTGCGGGGTTTCTGTAATGCTCCGGAAATAAATCGTTTGGAATCGGTATTGTATTGAGAGACCGAATGTGACATACTTTTTAATATGTACGGGTTATCTTTACAACTTGCTATGATAATCTCTGGTATGGTGGTATAAATATTCTATGGTTCGATGTTTCAACTTCAAAATTTTCGCGCGACACAGACTGCACCGAGCAAACGTCGAGCGCCCAGTGGCGCCCTCATTACTATTATTGTGACTTCTAATGAACTAAAGAATTTCCTTGGAATCAGACGATGTGTTTTTGTAGCGCAAGTAAAAATACAATTGATGGGATACGTGACAAACTTTAATAACAATTACCCTTTGAGTAGTCAGCTTAACGGAAAAAGGTGGCCACTTTTTTCCGTTAAGTTAATAACGCGAAGGTGAATTTTTATTATATTAAACTATGTGGTATACCCTATAAGTTGTGTTGTGTTTGTAGTACAAAAACACACCATTAAATTTCAAGAAAATACTTTAGTTTATTAGAAAACACAATAATAGTAATGAGGGAGCTACTATACATCTGGCGTACGCTCGGCGCAAGTCTTAACGGTAAGAGCGGTTTCAGACTGAGAAGAATTTTAAAATAAACCCAACAAAAAGTGTTAAATCTCAGTGAGTCGTGTTGTCTAACTATTAGGGAGGTTTTTTCATTCTTTCACATGTAGGTACCGAAACTCAGGCTCTTTGAGTTCAAAAGGGTTACCGGTGACCCTTATAATTTTTTTTGGTGTTGTACCATGGACACTATTCCCTATTTTTCTATTAGCCTGTCCCGTCTCAACTAACAAAAGAATCGTTTAATATTGTGTCTTGTTGCAGTGCCTATGCAGGGTTTATGTTGAAGTTACCTACTGCATTTTAATACGTCATGTTGTAAATGAACATAAAATAAATAAATAAATATCAGGGGACAATGTCACACCATCTAACCTAGTCCCAAACTAAGCTCTAGGCTTGTGCTATAGGTAGGTACTAGACAACGATATAAATACTTACATGGAGAAATATATACTAAAATACATAGAAAACATCCACGACTCAGGAGCAAATATTCGCGCTCATCACACAAATGTCTGCCCTTACCGGGATTTGAACCCAGGACCGCTAGCTACGTAGCAGGGTCACTAGGTCACTACCAACTAGGCCAGCGCGTCGTCTAGATATGAATATGAAAATGTAACAGGGTAATCGTTAAGATTTTACTCATTGCGTAACGTACTTCCGATATCAGAATAAAGTTTTCTGATATTTGTTATATTTACGGAATAATCGCCTGGCTACACTTAACGATTCCCTCTCTCTCTTTATTTAAGAGCCATGCTCTTGTCGGTGGATTACACGATTGTACGATTACACCCTGTATATTTATCAGGGATGATGCATAATGCAAATTGAATCGACAGTGCCAATTTGTCGCTTATCTCGAGGTAATATCATATCGACATGATAAACGCTCATCATGTCTAAATGAGGTACTTAACCATATTAGGCCCGCAGCGTTTAACCTTTATCATTGTAATTCGTTAGAATTAAGTACATCAATATCATCACTATTTCATCCTCTATCTCAAGACAATACAGTCAGGTATTTTAGGTAGGTAGTTGTTGTTATCATTGGCAGCCTCGTATTTAGCATAGGTACGGTCGAGGAAATTGATTCCTAGACCATTTTGGACTATGCCAAAGTGACGCAATCAATCAAAACGTAAGTGACTTCTAATGATTTTATTTACAGTGTCACTTTGACATAGTCCGAAATGGTCTACGAATCAATTTCCTTGACTGTACATGCATGTGTAAAATATTTTACCATTTTTAGGTAGGGATAGGTAAGTAAATATGTACTGCATTTTGTATAATAGTATTGTAGTACCTACCATTGCGCTGCGAGGGGAGAGTGAGTGCACCTAGTGCATCAGTAGGTAACCACGCGGAAGGAGCGCGATGTGCGAGGTGCGAGGTGCGGGGTGCGGGATGCGGGGTGCGGGGTGCGGGGTGCGTGGTGCGGGGCCGTTGAGCAAACATTCGCCTATTAACCGTTTCCAGCGCGACGCCGCCCAGGGCGGCGTGGGCCCTAACCTAACGAGGGTTGGCGGGAACAGGCAAATATTTGCCCCGAGGGCTGAGAAGCCGCCGACTAATTGTTCTTTAAATACCCCGGACCCACCCTTTGACAAATATTTTCCAATTCAATTTATTGGAATAAACTCACTTCTCTCTGCTCTCGTAGGTTTTAAAGCACATACGCCGCGCGGTCCACAACAGGATTTTGGTTACCAGATAAACAATTGGAACTCCATTTTGGGGATTGATATTTGAATAACTAACTACATACATGGTCCTTACATTATTTCAGGCAACATCGATGTGGGGGCAGGCGATACGTACCTATTGAACGCACCTTAGAATATTTTCGGGATGACAAACATTATTTTAATTTGCAGCATTTTCTTGGATTAAAGAGTTTACAATATAATAGCCTTATAGACTACAGATTTCTGTTGTTTCAAATAATCCAACTACGCCTAACAATAGGTGCAACGTGCCGTCAGCGAGCTCGAACCTATTTTTAAGTTAACATGAAAAATGGAATGCGAGACCATTATGTGAACGGATCGACGTGTGTTCGACTGTCAGCGACGCTATTTCTGACGCGTCTATTTGTCACGGATGTCTAATTTGTGTTCACTTCAAGTTAAACTCTATCATTAGACATAATTTATTTTTCACCGACTGCGCGATTTTCAAAGAAGGCTTGTGAGTTTAAACGCCTACGTATGTACCGATCGAACGTCAGATGTGCCACTCTATACGTACGTACTACGTAGTAGGTATACAGTGTTATCTTATCTATCAATCAAGGACACGGCACGACCCACGATTATATTTTACGCACAGTCAAGGCCAACAATATGTACACACGACAAAGTATCAAAACTATGTACACAGACTTAACTAAGTACGAGTATATAGGCCTAGAACTATTGTATGAAAAATCTAATAACACATTATTGGCCCCTGCTTTAACTTTTTAAATTTAATTACTAACATTAAACTGACAAAGGAAAAATTACATACTGCCAACCACCAGTGGACTCCGTAACCATACATGGGACATAAAAAAATATATAATTATAAAAATATACTAATTTTATAGTTCTTATATATAAATAAATTCTATGGTACTATACTACTATTTATGTGCGGTTAAACATGGTGCTCGAATAGTTTGTTCAAACGGCATGTTTAAAAAAAGTTATACTTAGGTAAGTATTTGTTTTAATATTTCCTCACATTGCTTGAGAAGACACTACTTACAGGTAAACTCGTTTTATCCAGCCAAACTAATCCAGCAATCCCTTACTTCAAGGCCTCTACAGTAATGTACTATTAGTGTAACGTTCACTGGAAATAATGAACGAAAAATTAAATTTCGAAATAACTATTTCCATAAAGTATAACGTTATTAATATACAGGTGTCCAGTAAGTAGCACGAAAAACTTAAGGGGGAGATAGGTGGTCAGGTCACCTACCAAATATATAAAAATCCCCTTAGTAAAAATGCCACCATTTTCAAGATAGGTATTCCGATTTAAAAAAAAGTTGAAAATGTACACCCGCAGTAAGTTTTTGTTGCGGTATTCGGTTTTTTTTTGCAGTTATTATTGATACAAAAAATCCTGAATAGTTGTTTTATCAGATGCAAAAAACAATGCAAAACGTAACTTTAACAATGAAAACGTAATTGCCAACATCCTGGACATGAAGTTTTTAGCCGAACCCATAGGGCAATATCCGATGGTCGAGTTCCTGGACAGCGTAACAGCGATGGACGTCCTTCAGCGCATTTCATAAACGGATCTCTTAATCAAAAAGCTGTGTTCGCAAAGCCGCAATATTTTTGAAATAGATACCTATCCAACGACACCCCAGACGAGAAAAAATAATACATCCTCACGTTGCGTGAAAGGGAACCACAGAAAAAGAAATAAGATTTTATTTTACCATTTTGTTGGCGTGACTAATAATTATGTATATTCATGCCAAATTACAGCCAGACATCTAAGGGTCTCTGAGCTAGGCTGCGGACGGATATGGCGAAACTATAAGGGTTCGTAGTTGACTACGGAACCCTAAAAACGCGTTTTTGTGCATAAAGTTTAAGGCAAAATAAGTTACCTTTAGGTAGCTGGGTTAAGATAATATAACCTTTACATATTTAGCGGTGAGTACCTAGCGATGTTTTTTCGATGCTTCATTCCATCGTGCCCAAGTGGGATTTGTTTTCACTTATGTCCATTTACATTTTGTTTCAGGCAAATTATACCGTGACTAATTCATGCATCGTTAAACAAATGGGCAACAGAATTCCATAATAATAACAATATTAAACTGTTAGTAAAACAGCTCATCAGGTTATATACGTGCCAGATTAAGGCGAATATCGTGACAGTCCACGTTCGTTGCTGTCGGCAAGCACGACCATCCTAACCTATTTCTAATAAGCTACGTTTTCTTTCAACCAGTGCCACGTTACATGGTGGCGCGTATGCCGGTCTCAACTAGCATCACGCTATTAAGCTCCATAAACGGTTTTGAACTTTGTGGTAAGTAAAGTACTTATCTTTACCCCGTGGCTAGGGCTGATAGGTTACCTTTAGTACTTACTAAAGTTTATTTTACTATCAACTGCAATTCTTGTTGCAGGGATATTTTTATTTTGATGTGTAGTCTTAACCACCGGATTGAGCGCTTCGTGCTCAACCGCAAGCGTGGCGATCTAGCGAGGCTCGGGGCAGCAGCCCTCCTCCTCGCTACTCACCATTTGCTTCGAGTCTTCGCTTGCTACTCACCTTACACACACTTGGCCACATGCATACTTCACCCTAGATAGCGAAGCGAAGCTTAATTGCGGAGCATGTGACAACGAAAGTCCTGGTGGTACACGTGGTGAGGGAAGACACACTTAGTTTCGCTATAGGATGCAGCTCATAACAAAATTTACTCATACACTTGGTCGACTTGAATTGTCCAGGGAAACAAGGGGTAGCACGAGCTTAGGGTTAAATTTATAGAAAATGTAGAAACCCTGTTTCTATGAGTGACTTCAATATTTTGAGTGGGCGCCGTCTTAACACTAACGTCCTTTCAAACTCATCCGAGGAGTCTGGCTACTAAAGAAATTAAATTAAACATAACGTAGGAATTTGTCCCCTTAATCCACTAACTAGATTATGCGATTAAAATTTTTCGTAAATAAAAAAGCACCTAATTTTGAACCTTTAGCTCGAATGCCAGAATAATTAGTAAGCACTCATTGTTGTAGCTCGGCCTTCGAAGCGCGGGCGGCGCGGCGGCCCGCGGGCGCGCGCGCCGCCTGCAAACTGTCATTACAAAAATAGTGGCCTCAGAAAGGGTAGCCCGAGACACGGCCCATATGGACCGGAGTGCTGCGCCTGCGCCACGATGCGTTTATTTTCATTTCTTTCACTGTCATACAAAATACTTCTCTCGGTAACGGATATTAATACGCATCGGTTTACCATTACAAATTAAGTTATTTTTTGCGTTTAAGTTATTAGAACAGTTAGTAACTGCGCCGTAATAACATATATTCTGAAAAAAATATCAACCCGCTATAGAATACGCACACTGTTGTACAATTTACTATTAAATATGTCCGTATGGAATACTCACGCTGTTGTATCATTTACTATTAAATATGTCCGTATGGAATACTCACGCTGTTGTATCATTTACTATTAAATATGTCCGTATGGAATACTCACGCTGTTGTATCATTTACTATTAAATATGTCCGTATGGAATACTCACGCTGTTGTATCATTTACTATTAAATATGTCCGTATGGAATACTCACGCTGTTGTACAATTTACTATTAAATATGTCCGTATGGAATACTCACGCTGTTGTATAATTTACTATTAAATATGTCCGTATGGAATACTCACGCTGTTGTATCATTTACTAGTAAATATGTCCGTATGGAATACTCACGCTGTTGTACAATTTATTATTAAATATGTCCGTATGGAATACTCACGCTGTTGTATAATTTACTATTAAATATGTCCGTATGAAATACTCACGCTGTTGTACAATTTACTATTAAATATGTCCGTATGGAATACTCACGCTGTTGTACAATTTACTATTAAATATGACCGTATGGAATACTCACGCTGTTGTATAATTTACTATTAAATATGTCCGTATGGAATACTCACGCTGTTGTATCATTTACTAGTAAATATGTCCGTATGGAATACTCACGCTGTTGTACAATTTATTATTAAATATGTCCGTATGGAATACTTACGCTGTTGTATCATTTACTATTAAATATGTGCGTATGGAATACTCACGCTGTTGTATAATTTACTATTAAATATGTCCGTATGGAATACTCACGCTGTTGTACAATTAACTATTAAACATGTCCGTATGGAATACTCACGCTGTTGTACAATTAACTATTAAATATGTCCGTATGGAATACTCACGCTGTTGTACAATTTACTATCAAATATGTCCGTATGGAATACTCACGCTGTTGTACAATTTACTATTAAATATGTCCGTATGGAATACTCACGCTGTTGTACAATTTACTATTAAATATGTCCGTATGGAATACTCACGCTGTTGTACAATTTACTATTAAATATGTCAGTATGGAATACTCACGCTGTTGTACAATTTACTATTAAATATGTCCGTATGGAATACTCACGCTGTTGTACAATTTACTATTAAATATGTCCGTCTGGAATACTCACGCTGTTGTACAATTTACTATTAAATATGTCCGTATGGAATACTCACGCTGTTGTACAATTTACTATTAAATATGTCCGTATGGAATACTCACGCTGTTGTACAATTTATTATTAAATATGTCCGTATGGAATACTCACGCTGTTGTACAATTTACTATTAAATATGTCCGTATGGAATACTCACGCTGTTGTACAATTTACTATTAAATATGTCCGTATGGAATACTCACGCTGTTGTACAATTTACTATTAAATATGTCCGTATGGAATACTCACGCTGTTGTATCATTTACTAGTAAATATGTCCGTATGGAATACTCACGCTGTTGTACAATTTATTATTAAATATGTCCGTATGGAATACTCACGCTGTTGTATAATTTACTAGTAAATATGTCCGTATGGAATACTCACGCTGTTGTACAATTTACTATTAAATATGCCCGTATGGAATACTCACGCTGTTGTATAATTTACTATTAAATATGTCCGTATGGAATACTCACGCTGTTGTATAATTTACTCTTAAATATTTCCGTATGGAATACTCACGCTGTTGTATCATTTACTAGTAAATATGTCCGTATGGAATACTCACGCTGTTGTACAATTTATTATTAAATATGTCCGTATGGAATACTCACGCTGTTGTATAATTTACTATTAAATATGTCCGTATGGAATACTCACGCTGTTGTACAATTTACTATTAAATATGTCCGTATGGAATACTCACGCTGTTGTACAATTTACTAATAAATATGTCCGTATGGAATACTCACGCTGTTGTATCATTCACTAGTAAATATGTCCGTATGGAATACTCACGCTGTTGTACAATTTATTATTAAATATGTCCGTATGGAATACTCACGCTGTTGTATAATTTACTATTAAATATGTCCGTATGGAATACTCACGCTGTTGTATCATTTACTAGTAAATATGTCCGTATGGAATACTCACGCTGTTGTACAATTTATTATTAAATATGTCCGTATGGAATACTCACGCTGTTGTATAATTTACTATTAAATATGTCCGTATGGAATACTCACGCTGTTGTATAATTTACTATTAAATATGTCCGTATGGAATACTCACGCTGTTGTACAATTTATTATTAAATATGTCCGTATGGAATACTCACGCTGTTGTATAATTTACTATTAAATATGTCCGTATGGAATACTCACGCTGTTGTACAATTTACTATTAAATATGTCCGTATGGAATACTCACGCTGTTGTACAATTTACTATTAAATATGTCCGTATGGAATACTCACGCTGTTGTATCATTTACTAGTAAATATGTCCGTATGGAATACTCACGCTGTTGTACAATTTATTATTAAATATGTCCGTATGGAATACTCACGCTGTTGTATAATTTACTATTAAATATGTCCGTATGGAATACTCACGCTGTTGTATCATTTACTAGTAAATATGTCCGTATGGAATACTCACGCTGTTGTACAATTTATTATTAAATATGTCCGTATGGAATACTCACGCTGTTGTACAATTTATTATTAAATATGTCCGTATGGAATACTCACGCTGTTGTATAATTTACTATTAAATATGTCCGTATGGAATACTCACGCTGTTGTACAATTTACTATTAAATATGTCCGTATGGAATACTCACGCTGTTGTACAATTTACTATTAAATATGTCCGTATGGAATACTCACGCTGTTGTATCATTTACTAGTAAATATGTCCGTATGGAATACTCACGCTGTTGTACAATTTATTATTAAATATGTCCGTATGGAATACTCACGCTGTTGTATAATTTACTATTAAATATGTCCGTATGGAATACTCACGCTGTTGTATCATTTACTAGTAAATATGTCCGTATGGAATACTCACGCTGTTGTACAATTTATTATTAAATATGTGCGTATGGAATACTCACGCTGTTGTATAATTTACTATTAAATATGTCCGTATGGAATACTCACGCTGTTGTATAATTTACTATTAAATATGTCCGTATGGAATACTCACGCTGTTGTACAATTTATTATTAAATATGTCCGTATGGAATACTCACGCTGTTGTATAATTTACTATTAAATATGTCCGTATGGAATACTCACGCTGTTGTATCATTTACTAGTAAATATGTCCGTATGGAATACTCACGCTGTTGTACAATTTATTATTAAATATGTCCGTATGGAATACTCACGCTGTTGTATAATTTACTATTAAATATGTCCGTATGGAATACTCACGCTGTTGTATAATTTACTATTAAATATGTCCGTATGGAATACTCACGCTGTTGTACAATTTATTATTAAATATGTCCGTATGGAATACTCACGCTGTTGTATAATTTACTATTAAATATGTCCGTATGGAATACTCACGCTGTTGTACAATTTACTATTAAATATGTCCGTATGGAATACTCACGCTGTTGTACAATTTACTATTAAATATGTCCGTATGGAATACTCACGCTGTTGTATCATTTACTAGTAAATATGTCCGTATGGAATACTCACGCTGTTGTACAATTTATTATTAAATATGTCCGTATGGAATACTCACGCTGTTGTATAATTTACTATTAAATATGTCCGTATGGAATACTCACGCTGTTGTATCATTTACTAGTAAATATGTCCGTATGGAATAGTCACGCTGTTGTATAATTTACTATTAAATATGTCCGTATGGAATACTCACGCTGTTGTATCATTTACTATTAAATATGTCCGTATGGAATACTCACGCTGTTGTATCATTTACTAGTAAATATGTCCGTATGGAATACTCACGCTGTTGTACAATTTATTATTAAATATGTGCGTATGGAATACTCACGCTGTTGTATAATTTACTATTAAATATGTCCGTATGGAATACTCACGCTGTTGTATAATTTACTATTAAATATGTCCGTACGGAATACTCACGCTGTTGTACAATTTACTATTAAATATGTCCGTATGGAATACTCACGCTGTTGTATAATTTACTTTTAAATAGATGAACATCCTCGATGTAACGGCAACCTTTCTTTATTTCAGAGCGGCTAACTCTGCTGAAACTTAGGCTAAGACCATCCCGATTAAACTAGTTTAAAAAAGTATCCGAATCGGTCCATCCGTTTGGGAACTACGATGCCATAGACAGACACACAGATACACATACACAGATACACAGGCACGTACGTTATAGTTATAACAACCCTCTTATTTGTCGCAGGTCAAAAAACATAAGGGTGCCTATACTAGCGCAGCCGGTCGAGTTTTAGGTTTTTACTTTTAATTAAGCTGAGTTTAATAAAGTATTTAAACACGATATGGGTAAAGATTAGCTTATTTAAGCTCTTATCCGTATATTTAGGTTTCAATCACATACGTTCTTGGTTAAGCATTATTAGGGAAGTTTATTTTAAACCCGGTGTATTTATTTACTTAACAAGTGGTTTGTGATCGAAACGTAAACGCGCCCGCCGCCGCCCGCCGCCGCCGCCCGCACGGTGGCCCGAGCGTTTCCGATTCGACACATCGCCTTCAAACATCCAACATAATAAAAAGCGGCCAAGTGCGAGTCGGACTCGCGCATGTAGGGTTCCGTACCACTATAGCCCTGGATAGTCCAAATGAGAGATATTTTTATAGCGAATTGCATGGGGTGCTTACCGTAGGAAAAAGGTAACTCATGATTTTACAAAAAAAAATGTAGGTATATAACATTATAACAAAAGACTATCCTAAACTTTTATCTAGAACTAGCGACCCGCCCTCGCTTCGCTTCGGTTTATTTGAGTTTTCTATAACACACGTACATAAAACAAAATTTATTATACATAAAAACCTTCCTCTTGAATCACTCTATCTACTAAAAAAAACCGCATCAAAATCCGTTGCGTAGTTTTAAAGATCTAAGCATACATAGGGACAGACAGCGGGAAGCGACTTTGTTTTATACTATGTAGTGATATGGTTATGGTATGGACTAAAATTTACCTCTGTAAATAAAAACACTTGATTCAACCATTTAAGAGTAATTTTGGATCATCCAATCATCCTCACAAACTTCAAATCAGGGACTCTATTCTAATCGGCTAAACTTAATTGCTTTTGACATGTTATCATATTATTGTTGTCAACTCCGCCACAGATTATATATACAAGTTATTACGTAACAGATACACCAGTTGCAGTTGTATGGATGGAGGGCGTTGCCACCGCTATTGATGCCTACCTCTCCTATTGGGCGCGGATGACGCTGCGTCATTGGAATGTGCGCTAGGGTTGCCTCCGTTATATAAACGCTAGCTTTTTCTAGCGCCTTCGCTCGTTTGGTATTTAGGTATTCAGGGGGCAAGACGATTCCACAAAACAAACAAATGATTGAAGCTGTATGTACAAACAATAAGTCAGAAAATATTTAAAAGGCATGCCATAAAAGTTGACTCGCTAATCAAAATAGGACCTAACATGAAATTGTATTAACTGGACAATGTCATAGTTTACCTATGTAGTAAACTAACTTGTAGCTACGGTATCTCAGAGAGCCTAATAATGAATTCAACTGAACATTAAACATATTTACTTGAAAAGTCTAAGCCGGCCTTGCACCAAATAAAGCTAATAAAATACTAAATGAAAAATGTATAAAACCTACTACAATACGAATTCGATCCAAACCAAATTTATATTGAATCCTTTTAAATAAAAAAATATTGTCGAAATCGGTACATAGACCGCGGAGTTTTGAGGTAATAGCTTAAAAAACATTGATAAAGAATCAGTCGACTTGAGAACTCCTCCTTCTTTTAAGTTAGTTGATAATAGGATATTAAAATCACGTCAAATACAAATACTAACCAGTTTCGAATCGTCGAGGGAATATTTTGTAGTTCCCTAATAAAAAAATACATAAAGTAAATATATTCTTACACCTATAAACAGACAATTTTTCATCCACAACACGGTAGCATGTCCAAAGCAATTAGGTTGTAAATAGTTTCTACGTGTAGAACTCTCCGACATGTTTATTAGGTTAGGAGTTATTAAGGTTTTAATGATAATTGAAAAGAACGAGATCTTGCGGTACTCCTTCATCATACCTCGCAACAGAGCCGGCAAAACCGTGGCATATGTCAGTATTATTTTAGGGTTGGCTATTATAATTATGATGAATCATTTACTTATTTTATTGTATGAAGTTGTTAAGATTGAAGAAAAAAATATTGAAACAATTTAACGATAACCTCCTGGTACTGACCCTCTTGTGATATAAACTAATAGAATTTTGTATGAAAGAAAATAAATTAACATGCCAATGTCAATGTTAAATAAATGCGTTTCACACGGGATTTAGTTCGACACTTATTTAAAAGAGAAACAGGCCAGCTATCTCACATATGTGGCAGGCAGATAGATCACAGCTTGTATACAATTCACGATGGTACCTTACATCATCACTACATAGTATAAAACAAAGTCGCTTCCCGCTGTCTGTCCCTATGTATGCTTAGATCTTTAAAACTACGCAACGGATTTTAATGCGGTTTTTTTTAATAGATAGCGTGATTCAAGAGGAAGGTTTTTATGTATAATATATTCGGTTTTATTTACGGGTTTTACAGAAAACTTATATAAACCGAAGCGAAGCGAGGGCGGGTCGCTAGTAATGTATAAGCATACGTGTGCTAACTCGGGGCACGAATACTAAAGTGATGTAGCAAAATAATTTTGCGACAAAAAAATCAATCGATTATTGTCACGATCAAGATGTTATTCAACTTATATATATTTTTCATTCTCACTGCATTTTAAAATAAAGACCTAAATCAATTTAATTTTTATTTTGAAACGGTATTTATAGCAAACGATTGATATTTTTTCCATGTGAGTCTATATCCGTAATAAAGATTGCTCTTTCGATGAAAATATCTACTTCAAATTATTATGGGCTGGTCGCGGAATATTAGGTCAAATATTATTGACTCTAGCATATGACTGGCACTGACAGTTAATTGTCTTGTTTTGTTTTAAATTACATCCATATACTTTTATTATCTTAAGAGGCTGGATATCAGACATGAAATCGAGCCTCTTTATAGCAGAAAAGTATTTTCATTGCGCACATATATATGTATAAATTAAATATACAGGGTGTCCCAGAAACCGACGTCAACCCGCCTAGGGCTGATAGAGCAGCTATCGATTTAGCCCCATATTATGTTCAGCAATTGTTATTAGTTTCCGAGACATTGATCATTTTAATCGTTTTTTTTGTAATTTTTCCTTATTCCGTATATTCATGTATTAGTTCCATTTTTAAACGCACAGAGTTATTTTCTCCATACTAAGAGAACCCCACGTTTGTTTTACACCTGGTATAGAAAAACAAACTTTGTGCGTTTACTCAAAAAGTTGTAAGTACATAATAATTATAATACACATGAATTTAGGGGATTTCCTAACACGGACATAAGGAAAGATGGCAAAAATTCCGATTAAAATGATCAATATCTCGGGGGTTAAATTGATAGCTTATGAACTGCTCTATTAGCCGTAGGCGGTTTGACGTCGGTTTCTGGGACACCCTGTATATCTACATCTAATTTATCGATATCAAATCCCTAGACCGTGAGTTAGCACATGTATAAATATAAAGATAAGAATATAATCATACAGAACATAGTTACAAAATCGAGGTGAATGAGATTTATTTTAAATGATAAATTGGATGATTTAAATAACTTGCATTTTAATTTGATTATAGTAGTGATAACCCTGACGTACAACTGCCACTGATTTGCAGATAACATAGATAAGAGTATCCACGTTTCCTCCATAACCGAGCAGTGTATTGAATTACAGCATAAGCAGTTAGGTAGGTATGTAACCCCATATCAAGAAGTAGATAGGTACTAGCTAATCGAATTATTATTTTTTATCAACTATGCGGTATCTTGGTCTAGAGTAAAAAAAAGTACCTGCCTACAAAGAGACAAAGTTGTTGAAAGAAAATAATGAAAGACTAGAACGGTTCAGAAAGTATGGAATTATATCAACTTTTGGAATTACAATTACCCATAACATAACAATTACCTATATTCTTTACATCAACAACGTCTGATCCACATAAGTTTTAATTTTAACACTTTCAAGGGACAATACTAGGCTTAGTATTTGATATTCAATTTCAAGTTAATAAAACCTCTACATCAACACTCCTCTACTCTACATCTACAAATTGGTTCACACTCGAAAAAGATAGGTACCTATAGTGTAACATAGATAAGAAATCAGGAAGTCTTTTTCTTTTCTCAGACAATTATTAATAGTGTAGTGTACAGAATGTATAGTCAAAAGATATCTATACGGCCATCGCGCCAAATATATATATGCAAAGACCTTATGATCAGTGGCATAGGAGTGTATAGATATTATGAACGCCTTAAATATGTATGTATATACATTTATGTATGACTTTGACTGAACAATATCAAGCTAATTATTAAGGTAATTAGGAAGATAATTAATAACAAAATCAAGATAATTAGGTATTTGACTTACCAAACTGGAATAAGACTTACTTCGAGATTAAATAGTCTATACAAATTTGGCGTTTGGCCTAGGTATAAGACCTTATTCTCGTTTCGTCGAATCCGCCCTTAGGGTTTGATTACAATGATCGATATGAGATGAATTCAATTCTACTCGGCCTTTGAATAGTGCGCAAACTGAGCATTTGATTTAAAAAAATACAATAAAATGTAGGTAGGTACCTAAAGCAATTTATATACCACACTCGTAACTCATATTTCTTCCTACTAACTTCAAACAGTTAAATAAAAATGAAGTAACAAATCAATGAAAGCACAGCATTCAGTCTGGCGGCGCGGTGGCAAGTTCCGTGCCAAATTAGACTCGATAAAGTAAATATTTATCTAAGTTTCAATATAAACGTGAGGTGAGGATAACCGTCAAATCAAATCGCTCTCGGCTAGACTGCGGGCGGCGCGGCGCGGCTCGGATATCGAGCTTTTAAACTATTTCTAAAGCTGGAGGCAGCCGGGCGTGTTTCGCGCATCCATCACTGATTGCTGCTGCACACATTTCTATTTTTATTCTTTATTACCATTTTAAACATATTTTATCCGACTTCAATAAAGGAGGAGGTCATAAGTTCCACTTCCACTGTATGATTTTGTATGGATGTTCACCGATGTCTCCGTAAATTGTGAACCGATTTTAAAAAGTATTATTTGGTTTGATTGAGTATACTTTCGAGGTGGCCCCACTGTCACCAAATCTGAATGTGATGAGGAGATCAGTGAGGAATTGAGGGAACTCCTCATATACTTATTGTAGGCAAACTTATAGCGTTTTAAGTATTTTTAGTAACAAGTCTAGCATTTGCATTCAGAAAGTATCATTTTGTGAAGTGGAACTGAAGATGAAGGCCACAGACGGCCACCGGAATCCCTAAACGGTACCTACTTCAAAAGTGGCGATAACATATCTCGATTAAGATAGTTGAGCGACTACAACGAAGAACATTTAATTGTTTAAATATGACTAATATGACTTTCCCGCTGCGTTTGCTCTTCCGTACATACATTTTATAGTGTTCACTTCTGTATGTTATGTTATATAGTTTCTGAAATGCAAACGATTAAAGCTTTGTGAGCGTTCTCTGAAAAATTGCGAAATTACATTTGCAAACGTCTTTGTGTTTCAAAAGGATCAAACGTAATATGAGGATACGATTTAATACAATTACGAAACAATGTTCATGAAACAAAAATAAAACAGTAATTATAAGTGATCATTTTACTTAAACCTTAGTCCAATTTAATAAATCACATATATGTTATAAAAAATCACAGTGCAATTTGAACAACTACGGTTATAATAATGAAAAGGTAAAAAACACTAGTGAATATAATCCAACTTTTCGCACGATATACAGCGACAAAAAGCTCCACTTTTTGAACAAGTTTAATAAATAAAAAAAAGTTGATTCTACACTCAACTGGTACTTATACCTATTTACGTTATTCGTTTATAAGCTTAAACCTACCATTAGCTAGCAGTTCAAAGGCGAGAGTCCGACTTACTTTACTGAATAACTCGCATGATTGTATCACTGTATGTAGGTATCTTTTTTTCAGCAGCAATGTAATAAAATGTAATAATTTGTAATAATTTGTGATCATTGACTTTTCTGATATTTTATAAATTTTAACGCTTTTATTTGTAATTTTAAATGTATTTTGTTATTTAATATTCTTTTTGTTATTTAATTAATATTTGCACGCTTGCTTGCAGGCTGGATAGGTATTGGACATTATTATTATTTAAAATTGACTGTAACATCTTGTGTACTGTATTCTGCAAATAAATAAATGTTTTTTCCTACTCCTGTACTTTTATCTGTCATTTATATAGTCACGAACACTAATATAAGAACATACATAATATGTCCGCAGAATAATCCAGAGAAAAGTCTATCTTGTCTATGCCCCAAAACAGCACTTGTGCGTTTTTGAGATAAAACGATACGGCCAGCTGCCAAAGCTTAGCGTTGCACAATCGATTTAATCATATTTTAACGATTGTGAAATAGGGACTATAAATCATCACCTAATGTTTTGAGAAATAATTTCAGTTACCTGATTGGTCGATTTTAAAATAGCTGTATTCTGGTTGGTTGATACGAAATACAAAGTTTTTTTAAAAGATTTAAATTAGTTAAAGAGAAACACGTACCTAAAAGAACCTATCGTTCCGTTTGACAGTCGATGTGTATTGTGATTGGTGGATTTAATTTGGTGAAGTATTCTGATTGGTCAAATTAAAATGTTTAAGAATTGTAAATAATTCTAATTTTCCATTCCGTCAATCACTACATAGTATAAAACAAAGTCGCTTCCCGCTGTCTGTCCCTATGTATGCTTAGATCTTTAAAACTACGCAACGGATTTTGATGCGGTTTTTTTAATACATAGAGTGATTCAAGAGGAAGGTTTTTATGTAAAATAAATTCTGTTTTATGTACGGATGTTACAGAAAACTCATATAAACCGAAGCGAAGCGAGGGCGGGTCGCTAGTTTAAAAACAAAGTAAACCATAGACACATAATTTTGTCATTTTCTTGTTTCCCGCTCGTTTGTTGTTCTTTACTTCGTTCGTTCGTTCGTTCGTTTGTAAGTTTTTTAGCTTAGTTTTGCATTTCATTTGAAACCTAGTCGTAGAAAAAGTATTGTATGCAACGGTGTATAACTAAGTCAAAAAACACTCGTGGCGCTTACCTTTACGATGTGAGCCGAAGGCGAACACACGCCACTCATATTTTTTGACCTCTCTTATACAACTATTGCATAAACTACTAGATTGATTGATTGATTATTATTTTATGGGTATAGAGTAAACGACCCGTCATTATAACATTCAAATTGTAACATTGACACGTTCGATGTAAGAAAGAGATTATTAAATAGGTTCCAGTTAAATCCGCTATCCGAAATAGGTAGGTAGATCTTACCGTAAACTTTTGATTCGCTGCGCTGACTCAAGTTCAACGCCGCGCCAGCGCTAAGCTTTAGGGCGGCCTTACACAGTCTGAATCCGTATCTGAATTCATAATCTGAATTCAAAATATTAATTCAGAACGCTCAGAATTGCATACAAATTAACTGTTCCCCACAGACATTCTGATTTTTTCAGATTATGAATTTCTCAGATTGATCTGTCAGAATGATACTGACGTGCGTTCTAAATTCAGAGTATGAAAATTCAGATTATGATTTCCGGACGCACCTCGTTCTATACAACTAGTACGGACAAGCACACACATACTGGATTCAGATTATGAATCTCACTTCCTATTGCAGCCTTGTTGCGTATTGACGTGTGTGCGTATTGAAGTCTTGTTTTGATCGGCTATTACATAATGAGTGATACAGAAACTTTAATTTTGTGTGTCCAAAATTTTCCGTGTTTATGGGACTCTGGCATTGAAGATTACCATGACCGCGAAAAAAGAGATTTGGCGTGGTTGGAAATATTCAAAACTGTAATACCAAATTGGGAATCATTAAATGACGGAGACAAGAAAACAAAAGGTAAGTTGACTGTATGATATTTAATTTTCACCAACGATATAACTGTCATAAAGTATTCTGCAAACTTATCTCTAACGTTTCTACCCACATTTGATGCTCTGTAACGCGGAGTATCGCAGGGTAGATCATCATAACGGGTCCGTAGCATAATATCGAAAGTCAAATTTCATAAGTACGAAATTCCTAAAAACAAAACTTCGAATATCAAAATGTATAATGTACGAAATTCCTAAAGATGCATGTCCTACGTTTAATTAGCCTGTTTTAAAATGTCTAAAGTACATAACCACTAGTGCACAAAAAAACGAACGACATTTTACCTACGCCCGGTTGACCTAAGTTTAAAAGTATAAAGTGCGAAATTTCGAACGACATTTTAATTTACGTTTATTAGGGGTGGAGTTTTAAGGTTTGAATGTATTGATTTTCGAAGAATTGTCACAAAGCTTTTTGTACGTAGCGATTTTGAGCACTAGAAATATTGAGTTTGAAGTTTTGTCATTAGGTATTTTGTACAAAGGAATATTGATTTTCGAAAATGAGATCATTCGATTAAAAGTGCATTAGGACATGCATCTTTAGGAATTTCGTACATTAGACATTTTGATATTCGAAGTTTTGTGTTAGGAACTTCGTACTTATGAAATTTGACTTTCGATATTATGCTACGGACCCATCAAAACAGTGTGTTAACGTATCTTCAAATTTGTAGCCATCTCTTGAACGAACAAAATTGTGTAACACACACGCCGCCTTCGTTACTATCACGGCAAAATCTGGTGGTATTGTCATGTTTGTATGAAAAACTCGCCATTTGTTACTTAGTATACCAAAAGCACATTCCACAATTCTCCGTGCTCGACTGAGTCTATAATTAAAGACTCTGCGAGTATTGTTTAGGTTGTTTCTTGGATAAGGTCTAAGAAAATCAGAACTCAAGGGAAAAGCTTCATCTCCAAGAAATACGTACGGGGTAACGGTTTCAGAGTTTGGTAAAGCTTTTGGGGCTGGTAAATTAAGGCGATATTCAGAAAGCTTTTTTCCAAAATTCCATTGCTTAAAAATGCTGCTATCTCCTTCTCTACCGTATGAACCTATGTCCACTGCTATGAAACGATAGTCTGAATCAACAACAGCCATTAATACAATAGAATTATATTTTTTATAATTGACATATTTTGAGCCGCTGAAATGTGGCGAAATCAGCCTTATGTGTTTTCCGTCTGCAGCACCCACGCAATTAGGAAAATTAGCTTTTTTATAGAAGTTATCTGATATTTCTAACCAGCGCTCTTGTGATGATGGTGGTTTCATTTCTAGTGGTTGTAATACATCCCATATAATCGCACAAGTAGGTATCTGATACAATTTTGGATATCGTTGTACTTCCCATTAGAAACTGATACTTCAAATTTTCGAAGTTGTCCCCAGTAGCAAGATACCTAAAAAAAAAAATATAAATGCACTTCTATTTTGCAAACCTTTATTATTTAATAGCATCGTCTTGATTTCTTCTTGGAAAAAGTACCATCAGAGATACAGTTAAATGACCACTTGTCAACCTTATGTTACTATGAACAAGGCCTACAGATGGCCAGTCTGTAACATTTTTGACAGAAATGTATTATTTACAGGTCAAGATATAAAACGAAAATGGAGCAATTGTAGAGACTACTATAAAAAAGATAAACAAAAAATACATAATTGCCCCTCCGGATCCGCTGCCAAAAAGGGGAAAAGATATGTTTTTGCTGACATTTTAAATTTCTTGGACAGAACAATTATAAAAAGAAACCATGAGGGAAATTATGATGAGGTTGGCGACGGTGAAGATTTAGTATCAGATAAAGATGCAGATAATTCAGGACTTACAGAAGATTTACAAGAACCCGAAAATGTCATTGCAAAGCCGGCAGTTTCAGAACTGAAAAAAAGTAAAGTAGCAGAATCAAGAAAAATAAAGGCACAAGATGTACCAGGAGAAATACTTAATTTGTTGAAGAAACCTAAGCCTATTACAAATAAGGAATATGATGATGATGAGAAATATTTGCTGAGTTTTTCTGGAGACATGAAAAAAATGACTCACCAACAAAAAATTGGATTTAAATTAGGTATGATGCAATTACTACAAAAGACGTTTCAAGAAAATCAAGCGAACATTTCTTCGACTTGTTACATTCCCGTCCCGTCGCCGTCCGTCTCCTCGCCTCATATCTACGATAATAATTCCCGGAGCAGTTCTTCTCAATCGAATTATTCGATACCACAAACTATAATTTCTATACCTAGACCGCAAGACTCTCCAACTACATCAGCTTTTTACAACACTGATCCTTCTCAGCACCAGCGAGTTATTATAAATTCCATCGAAACAATTACGACACCACCGAATGATTATTATGGATATGAATCTGGAAACTTTCCGAATACTTCTCAAGCTACCGAAGAAGCTAATTTACGCCCAGATAGCAAGAAACAACTTTTAATTTTTTTGTCTTTTAAATAATTGCACTTCTTCATAAAATTATAAATCTTTATTTTTTTGTGTTTCAAATTATTGTATTTCTTCACATACATGCAAGACTAATGATTAAAATTTAATTACATTAATTTAGTTATTTTTGTTTTCTACAGATAAATTATAATAAATAAAAAAATCTTACCTTAAAGTAACTGTTAATCTCTCCTCAGCTGATATAGCTTTTCTCATCTGTGTATCGCTTTTTGTCATTTTATCCCTTATCAAAATGTAGCAACTCATCAAATGATGCTACTGACATTCTGTAGTAATCAAAGAACCTGTCAGGATAGCGTCGTAAATTTCTGGCCGTAAGATGGTACTGGCTGCGACTATTTCTATTCAAATTGACAGGATGAACCCAGTACTTTCGCTTCCTTTTTTTTTTATATAGCGACAAAATCAGTGCTATGAGTATCAGTTGGTCTTCCATATCAACTACCTAGTTGTCAACTAATATCCAATAAAATGTATGTACGTGCGTATCTACAGACGTTCACTGGACAACTGATCAATCTGAATTTTTAAGATATGTGTGAGGCAAGGCCCCGGAATTCAGACTATGAATTCAGATTATGAATTCAGATGCGGATTCAGACTGTGTAAGGCCGCCCGAGCCCGACTGGCGGGAGGACTATGCGCTGTCTGGAGTAAAATGAGCTCGAACACTTCTAGGA
This sequence comes from Acleris laterana, assembly GCA_963966035.1. Lineage (NCBI taxonomy): Eukaryota > Metazoa > Arthropoda > Insecta > Lepidoptera > Tortricidae > Acleris > Acleris laterana. Next base: position 28,162,183 of record OZ014438.1, read on the forward strand.
CTCCCCATACCTATTATAGGTACGTTTAAAACCTAAGCAAGTTTTCTTCGTCCTACTTTTTATTGACTTCCGTGTATTTTGCTTAACTTCCGTAATGGCTATACTCCACTAAACATTAGAGTTGGAACATAAAATAAGAAGTACGGCATTCCTTGTCATTTATATTAGTATCGACGGTGCCCCCATGCAATCATCAATGTCTCCGAAGGGCATTTCATGACAGCTGTGACAGGCCAGGGCGTTCCGGGGAGGGGAGTGTTATTAGAAGGGCGGGGACGACATATTGGCTCCCGGCTCCCTTTCAACAGTCCCCTAACTGAAGGCTGTAGTCGTTCAATATTACGGTAAAACAAGAGTACCTACCTACGGCCGAACTTAAAAGTAACTTGACATTTCACCTCGTCGCAGCCATCTGTATACTAAATTCCAACCACTCTCAGTTTAATTCGTTACTGCGACTAGGTACTAAAAAGTACGTACATATAAAAACACGTACAATAAAAAGTAAGTACCTACATATTAAATCGAAAGTATATTAAATTTTTAAATGTAAAATAACTTCGAAGGTATTAAATTAATTTTGTTTAAAATAAAGACTTCATTACTTCTAGGCTTAGTCCGTAATCAACCTCAAAAGTAAGTGTACAGAATCAACATTTCAAAACATGTTGTAGCTAGCATGACACTTTTATACCAAAGTGTCATTTGAACCTGAACGTCAAAAGACAATGTAAGTACATAATAATAAATAACCCAGCGTTATGTCTACAACTCGACATTGGCATAATACACCTTGCCCAAATAGCAAGGAGTAAAAGCCATGAAAAAAAAAAAGTTCTCACTGCAGGAAAAAGGGAATAATTTAACATATTGCCAAAAAGTCGAGATGAGGTAACTCGTAGGATCTTATTTAGTTCTACTCTTGACGGGAATAAGAATAGTTATGGTCGTTTTACGTGTTTGTCTACCGAATATAACCGACTTCCACCGGACGTCTGACTTGTATTTCTTGGGGGTCTCCAGCGGTCATGAAGTCCCTAAAACCTACCTATATTCAGTTACATCATGATAGTTTGGTAGTCTTATTTACTGACAATTGCTATGTTAGATAATCCGTTTCATTTGAAACATTATGGAATGACTTTAAATTTTTGAATAACATGTCACTCACGTGCTTGTTCGAAACTTACCTATGACACATTAGAAGTTAATGTAGTAATGCTAAACTATAATAGTCAATGACATCTGACTCATTTTATTGTGTATACTATGTTAAGACCCTATTTCATCAGTTTCTTTTGCTGTTGACTACCTATACCTTAGTGGGGAATCGTTATTGAATTCGTCTATCTCATTATAATCAGCCTAACGACCGTTACCGGATACAATGCACCTATAGAAATGCAAAACGCAGAATCCGGTAGGTACCCAGGTACCCACGGTTTTCGCCTGAGCATTATGATATTTCGGCAGTCAGGGCAATCATTTTACCTTATATTTCACCAATATTAGTACCGTCGACATTAAAGGCTATAAATTAATTGTTTAACCGCGAGTTCCCTGAAACGTCGAAGCGCGCTGACGAGCCGGGCCGTAACTCAAGCGCATGGATTACTTTCTCATGTGTATGATACATGACTGCGCTCAGATGCTCACCGTTCCGCGCATTGGGGCCATTAGGGGCTTTGAGTAAACACGAGATTAGTGGCAGCAGCCGGTCCTGCACCGATAAACACTCACTTGGATTGAACTGTCTTCCCGACCGGAGAAATTCTTATCTAATGTGTAAAGTATGTGTTAATGCGCTATTTATATTAAAAGGTTACAAAGCAAGTACCCAATAGTTAGTAGGTACCTTCCCATATTAGCACACTTTAATAGATATCACTTTCGTTACGTATTTATATGTACCTGTGTGTATGTAGATACAGATGCGCTGTCTACTAGGCCACCACAACTAGGTATGTTACATATTACACTCGTGCCTGATTCTGACAACCACGCAAAACAAATATTCTTGTGCCAATAACAACATGTGTGTTGTAGAAAAACAATAAACAGAGCGCTAGTTCACTGACCGATACTGCGTTACCGATTTTGCATGTAGGATATTCTGCCAAAATAAGCACTTTACCTGCACAGTGAGAGCGACGATCCGCGCGTTAACCGTAGGCGGCTCATTACGCTACTTCTCGAGACCCCGACACCGCAAACGTGATGGATCCTCAGTATTTCGCACGATATCAAACATTTCACTAAGTGTTTGACGTTTTACTACATTTCAACGTGAATACCACCAATCTTAATAATTAGAAATCATTGTACAAACTCGTTTTTTTTATTCCCGGTCTAGGATCACCGTGGGTGAAAAAACCCCGTCAAGCTCGAGTCACACTCGCGCACCGAGAATTCCGTGCTATCACACAATGTGAACGCTAGTTAAATGGTAAGATACGAATGATACCCAGGCAGCAAAGTTAAAAGTAACCACAAAATCAAACCCTAAAAAAAGGGAACCTACCTACTTAAAAACTTAAAAATGAAATTTACATTAAGTGATACTTTGTATTGCGGGCCAGTGTATTGCCACTTGTTTGCTAATTGATATTTGTTGTTTACCTATACGACAGAAATGAGTGAAGGCAGGACCTTGTGCAGGGTCCGTCCAGATCGCTACCAGTATCTTACCCTACACCATGCCCTACCACCGCGCAGGCGCAGCGGTGTTCTCATAGGTGTGGGGATAAGACAACCGGTGAAATGACTAGCAGACGAGTGGGCTTTCCATACTATACATTAGGGTTAGTAACCCAATTGGGATACACCCATTTTTGACAATGTATGAAAATTTCAAAATCATTTCGAGGAATACGCTTCTCGAATCGATCCCTGTAGTAAGATTAAAACAATGTGTTACAATGAATTAATCATAATATAATTAAGAAATGACCTTCATTTGACTCCTGAATGCCGGTTCGAATTGTGCTAGGTATATCAACTTCTTTTGTGGTTTTACATAAAACATTTAAAACCTATCCAATATTTTATTTTATAAGTACCTACCTACAATAAAAATTTTGATAAGTATCTAGCTGACACAAATATAAAATATCATTGATGACACTTACGTTTATAGACAGCTGTAATACTTATTGTCATTACAAATTTATTTGTTTACCAAATTTTCTTATGCTGAAATTAATATTAATGAGCATTTCTCTTTTGAGTTATGTGTGATGAATGTTACTAAGTAATTTGTGTTGTGAGGTTTTAATAGACGTTCAAAACGATGGCATCATAATTTATTGTAGAAACTCATGATTGGAAGTATGGAATCCACCGTTTTAACCAATTTAATGTGATTGTATAAATTGTGTAGGTAATGAATGATTAAGTAAATCTAGTCTAGAAATACGGGTCATGTAGGAAATGTTGTATTAATTGAGGTCTAGGTAATATAATAAGGAATGGTTGAATGCTTGTTAATAATACTCTGAAATAATCAATTAAGTATATCCTATTGCGGTTGTTTGTTTATTACCTATAACTTTTAAAACAGATCACAGATAATTAAATACTTTTTCTACTCCTGTACTTTTATTAGTCTTTTACATAGTCACGAACACTATTATAAGAACATAGATAATATGACTTCAGAAAAGTCTATAACTCTATTCCCCATAACAGCTCTCGGTGTCGTAAAGTCGCCCTAACGATACGCCACAGATTACTAAGTGTAGCCTGTTAATCATATTTTAACGATTGTGAAATAGGGACTATAAAACACCTAATGTTTTGAGAAATGATTTCAGTTATCTGATTGGTCGATTTTAAAATAGCTGTATTCTGATTGGTTGATACGAATTACAAAGTTTTTTTAAAAGATTTAAATTAGTTAAAGAGAAACACGTACCTAAAAGAACCTATCGTTCCGTTTGACAGTCGATGTGTATTGTGATTGGTGGATTTAATTTAGTGAAGTATTCTGATTGGTCAAATTAAAATGTTTTGGAATTGTAAATAAGGTCAGGGTGGCCAAACCCGTCAGCGGGGCATTTCCGTCAAACGGCGTTTGCGGCTATTCAAACAACAGTACACGCTTACTGACTCGATCGGTAAAGCAGAGAGAAAATTTTATACCCGCAGTCAAAAACAGATAGCGCTGTCTAGCCAGTGAACGGAAAAAACCCGCCATCAAAGTTTGGTTGCGCTCCGAACTCGAACTCGAGTGTAGTGTGCTGCTGTGTTTCGTGACGGTGCGATGTGAAAATATAAGTTTACGGCTTGGTAAGTATGTTTATTATATAGTTCGATATGCATGTTTGATGGTAGTTTTATTAATTTTCAATTATAACCTGTTGGTGAGAAACTATGGGTAGTTAAATATTGGTATTAACGAAATGATCGAGCAGACAAATCCGTCAATCGGGAAAAACCGTCATGTGCCGGAATTTCCCTATTTCATATATTGCCAACCTTTTTGATTTGACTTACTTGAATAATAACTATGAAATTTTACCTACTTGAAGTCTCAATTTAATGTTAATGTACATATTTATAATATGGTTTGTGGATATTTTTGACAAATAAGCCAGTGACTGGTTAACTAAATTTATCAAGATATAATCATACATACTTACATACATACATATAATCACGCCTTTTTCCCGGAGGGGTAGGCAGAGATCACGGATTTCCACTTGCTACGATCCTGACACACCTTTCTTGCTTCATTCACTTTCATTACATTATACTCTTGACCTGACCTTTCTTCAGGATTTCTCCGATTATAAAGATATAATCATATTAAAATATTGTTTTGCAGGTAAAAATGGTGCGAAATTATAGAAAAAAACGAGATCAGACATATGATAATGATGACTTACAACTTACAAGCAGCCGTAAGGGCAGTTCGGCAGGCGGATTACCGTGTACCATGCGGTGTAGCGGTGCCTCACTGCTACGTGAGTTCTTCGCCCAAAGGAAAAATAATTACCTAACCATGTGTATAATTTATTTAATGATTCTTAGTTTAATTTGCAGAGGAGCAAGTTTATTTTTTTAATTTATGCTTGCATTTTTAAGACTGAGATTAGTCCTGATTGAAAATCAGTAAGTAATACGTGTGATAATAAGTATTAAAATTATTGATTTTTTACTCTGTATTTTTATTGGACAATGTTAAGCACGATTCCAAAGTTGAATTTAATTTTGATCGGTATAGGTAAAAAATAGCAGTATGATGGTAATCACGCTCTTCGATTGTTGAGCATTTAGGGTCATGAAATTTCCCATTTACTTATTAAATATGATATGAAATTAAAAATATTGTCGCTTCCATAATAACAATGACTTTGACACTGTACTTTTGACCTTACTCAACAGTGGCGCCAATTGGTGAGCACAAAAACAGTAGCCTATTATTTAAAAAACATGATGTCAGTTGACGGATTTTCCCTAGGGTTTGGGAATTTGTTTTAAAAGGTTTCCTACTCCTGATTATAAAAATAGGCCGGAATTGCCCCAAAAAAAAAATTTGGCAATATAATCTAAAATAAACCTTAGATTGAGTTCGCTAGACTTTAGTTTCGATTAACAGTTCAGCGGTATTTGTTCACTTGACGTATACGTTTGTAATACGTCACAATACAAGATAAATCGTTGGTTGACGGAATAGCCCCAAACCGTCGGGAAAATCCGTCAACTGACATGTTTTTAAAAAAGAAACATATTTAAATAACCAGCAGTATTAGCAATATAATATGAGTACATTTATATAGTTAAATAAATGCCCAATCTATTACAGTGATCAGGTTTATTAAAAAGTAAATATCCTCTTAGTAATGACCAGCCAAAGTAAACTTATCAAAAAGTATGACGGAAATGCCCTCATTGACCTTAATTATTTTTTCCATTCCGTCAATTTAAAAACAAAGTAAACCATAGACACATATTTTGTCATTTTCTTGTTTCCCGCTCGTTTGTTGTTCTTTACTTCGTTCGTTCGTTTGTAAGTTTTTTCGCTTAATTTTGCATTTCATTTGAAACCTAGTCGTAGAAAAAGTATTGTATGCAACGGTGTATAACTAAGTCAAAAAACACTCGTGGCGCTTTCCTTTACGATGTTCGCCTTCGGCTCACATCGTAACTCACGCCACTCATATATTTTGACCTCTCTTATACAACTATTGCATAAACTACTATATCGTCTTTCTAAATCTTGGATGAAGTATACCCTTTTTTCTAATTAGCTCCGCCATTTTGTCATTGTAAAGCTCAGTTTTAACAAACTTTGTCAATTTTCGAGCTTTCTTGTATATTTTACTTTTTTCATTATGAAATGCGCCATTTGCAGGTGCATTCAAAGGACCTTTTTAAAGGCAGAACAGACGGAAGCATGGCAAAGGTAGCCTTAGGGTGCGGAACCCTAAAAACGCTCTCCGCGCGGGTGGCGGCGTTTCAACTGAAGTTGTCAACACTCAAATACAACGACCAGGCCAGCAGACCCCTGACTAGGCGTTAATGCCTCAGGCGTGAATCAAAATAAGCCGGATTCAAAGATCTTCGGCTTTGGTAATCATATCTTATTTATTGTTATGACATATCTATCGTGCTCCTTGAATGACCTCTTGAATTTTTTTGTTAATCTATTGGAATGCGAGGTCTAAATTAAACCACGAGTGCCACTCGTCCATGCTACATGCATGAATACCGTTTCGTCATTATTGTGGCATTTTACGATACGCACTTTTGAATCGTTAAATTATAAATAATTATCAGGGGACAAACTCACACAAATTGACCTAGTAATCCCAAACTAAACTCTAGGCTTGTTATATGGATACTTGTAGACCACGAGATGATAAGGAAGATAAACAGTAACTACTGATATAAAGTAAAAACCTAATTTCTCGTAGGTACCTACATAACGCTGAGGTGCGGCGGATTGTCCGTGATCCAGTTATATCTACTAAATAAGTTAAATAACTGATAAATAACAGGAGTTTTACTTAACCTAAGTACCTATTTCAATGACTTCATTTTGAATATACTTAACTAACTTAATTGGAAACTTCCTTATTTGCTGAGTAACTTTAGGTAGGTATGAAGCTACTTCTACGTTCAATGAACACTTTTATCGGGATATCTAAACGTTGTCAAGTGCCCTTTTTTTTGTTAGTTAATAGGTACCTACCGCTGCCTTTATTTTTTAAGACTCAGTTCCGAATATCGATGCCTTTCGTTGTAGGAAATAAAGGCAAATGAGAATTTTAGGCACTTGTCCCTCTTGGTGGCATATTTGTAACTGAAGACATGATGAACACACAAAATTTAATGGAACAATAGGTACTTGCCTACTTCCATGTTACGCGTACCTATACCTAGTAGACAAGGAGTTCACAATAAAACTGGGAACGATCTCGGAAATAGATTAGGCTAGATAGAGTCCAAATATACTTACGAATACAACTAGTACTTACTTAATGTAGGTACAACATTCAGCCATTTCCGCTAGGTATCGTTTTTATTGGTAACAAACCAACTTTGAAATGTCGTAGTACTATAACGGGACCAAAATATTGGTCAGCTTTTGCATATTTCACATGAGTAAACTAGTAAGTACTTACTTTACGTATTACATTCAGAGCCATTTCCCTGGCCCCTATACCACAAAACTTTACAAGCCTACAATTTAACAAATTTGTCAACTTTTTGTACGGAGATCCGTACAAATTTGTCAAATTGTACGCTTGTAAAGTTTTGTGGGATAGGGGCCAGATAGTTTTTATGGTGACATACCTAAGTATCCTTGAACGGGTAGGGTTATCCTACAGCGCCATAATGCAACAAATTTATCGATCAGATTTTATATATTTGGAAATGGTACAACTAGTACTTGCTTTCAGCCATTTCCCTTATCGTTTTTATGGTCTAAAAATTTTCTTTGAACAGGTATGGCTCTTAACGCAACAAAAATTTTGGTCAGTTTTTGCATATTAGACACGAGTAAAACTAGTAGGTACTTACTTAATGTACATATTCAGCCATTTCCGTTATAATTTTTTTGGTAACAATAGGTAGGTACACCATATTTGATAGGTCGTAGAACAATAACGCGACCAAAATTTTGGTCAGTTTTTGCATACCTATTTGACAAGAGTACAACTAATACTTACTTTATGTGCAACATTCAGCCATTTCCCTGATCGTTTTTTGTTTGGGAACGATGACACGCGTTTCAGGCGCCGTATATAAGTAGATAACGCAACCACTGTGTGCCGGCAGACCGACATACTTATTTGGAGTCAGTGAGTTGCCCTCTATCCTGTCAGCCTAGCATAATCCCTTTCCGAGATCGTTACCAAATTTGTCGTGACCTCCTGTAATATAGTACCTAAGGGGATTTAATTAAGCAAGAGTTCTATAATGATAAGTACCTACTTTGAAAGCTTACGACTGCAGCGGGACCCAAAGAATCTTTTGTGAAACTTTGTGGCAACATTAACTGTCTAAATGACAACTGTCCCCCGTCGCCTTCCACCCTCTATAAAACGACTTAATTTCGTGAAACACGATTAATGATTACACGTATGAATCTATTTAATTATATTAAGGATGAATTTATTTTATTATGCATGGTCCAGTTAATTTTAAAATAGTTTTCATGTTTGAACCTGTTGGCTAAATATGCAAGCATCTGAAACGTCACTTTAGAAAAAAAAACCGTGGAACTAATTTGTAAGAAATATTGTTATAATCAATATTGTATTTTTTTTATTACGTCGTTTTCCTCGCTTTCAAAGTGAATAAGTTTCTGTCAAAAAAAACATTTTTGGGATAAGCTTTTATTGCTGACTGTACTTTTTAATGCACAGTCGTCATCTACTCGACGAGACGATTCTAAGGAGCCCCATCACGACGGGAGTTCCTATGGGGACCATGAGTCTTCGTCATCAGACCAGCTCGATGGTACTATATTATTGTATTGTCATTAGTACTAAAGGTATATGCAAATTTGGGCTTCATGGGAAACCGGGAAGTGGATCTAATTTAACTTGCAAGATTTGACCCTTACATACATACTTACATAGCAAGTTAAATAAAAGCTTGTAAAAGTAGAGTGTTTAACGCGAGACTAAACAACCATAATTATTGAGACTCAAACTATACTCGCTCCGCTTGGGTGGCTTAACATCTCGTGTCATTAAGGCTTGCTCTTCTTTAATATTATCACTAGTCACTAGACTAGATACCTAGTATAAAACAAAGTCGCTTCCCGCTGTCTGGCTGTCCTTATGACTGTTGTATGCTTAGATCTTTAAAACTACGCAGCGGATTTTGATGCGGTTTTTTTAAATAGATAGAGTGATTCAAGAGGAAGGTTTTATGTTTCATAAATTCTGTTCTATGTACAGGTGTTACAGAAAACTCACATAAACCGAAGCGAAGCGAGGGCGGGTCGCTAGTAAGTACCTACCCGTATATTATGCCGATTAACATGTCATGCAACTCTTGCCAAAAACTTTATAAGGTTCTTACCTTATCCCTACCTAGCTTCCATTGGGCAGATTCCATTATTTCTCAGGGTAGAATAAAAATAAATCATAAATGTACCAAATACAAAAGAACATTTATTGTTTAAATACGTTTATTTACACACATTTACGATAATTATCACAAAGTCAAAAGCCAACTTATAAGGTAGTCCAATAAAAGTGGGTAAATACTACCTAATTAATTTTATCAATTGTCCATTGGGTGATTAGCTACGATTCACTAATTCAATTATTAGCTTATCGAGGGGCCAGGGACGCAAAAATCCTTGAAGCGCGTAGGCAGATATTAGGTAGGTTATATGAAGGGAAATAAATAAACGTGTTTCTGAAATATAAGATGTCTGAAGTATAAGATGTAGTTATTAGGTAAATAGATACAATTACATACTTAAGTACCTACCTACTTACCTACTTTACGAAACTTCTGGTGCCTCTACCTACTCCGAGGTGACTTAAATAGAGGTAGGTATTGCTGAAAAAATAACAAACCGCAGAACGAAATGTGGGTTAAGGTTTAGAGCAGCAGCGCGGGCGTATGGCACGACCTGTCCACGTGCCAGGCGCGTCGCCGGACCGGACCCCGCCGGCCCCGTGTGAAGGGCCGTCGGAAGCGCCGATGTTATGATTATTCGAGTTTAATTTTTTGCCTCTAGTTGTGACGGATAATCGGATTAACTATTCAAATGTCTGCCGTCCTAAGCCAAAACGCAGTAACTAAGATAAACCTCCTGCAGCATCAACCTTATTAATAACGACAGAATTGAATCTGCTTTAGTGATTGAATTTGAGACACTGCTTAATAGCTTAGGAGGGCAGATGTTTGAACTCGCGGTTGCCTGACGCTTCGCTAAGTAAGACCCGCCGCCGAGGCTCCCCTTTTGAATTCTCGCCCGAGGTCCTTCTCCTGGTGAACCCTATAAGTACCCAGTGAGTAATGTTTTTGCAGTTGTTCATCGCCGAGTACATTTACAAACTTAATTGACATCGAATTAAGAAAATGGTAGTCGCTACGAGAACCTAGTTTAGACGTGGCTATTGATCCAAAACGCTAACCCTGCGCTTTACGGGAATAGAACTATCAGTGATTCGAGAGCTACATATACATATGTGTGCTAACTATACTGGCCCGCAAAACTAAGTAGGTAAGTATCACACTTTTAATGAAAATTTCATTGAGTGGTCTGACCACAGACGGATTGTCTCTGTATCCTTCCTAAAGGTAGGTACCTACCTAACTGATGTTGTGTAAGTAGGTAAGTAAGTAAGCTTTACGAAAAATCCTTAAGTTTTCCTTTATTCCATTTATCTCTATAAGTTATTCACCTACCTACTTATTCTTACTAAGTAGGTATCTGTAGGTAAGTTAAATAAGTTAATAAATCGCTTCACCTGAGAAAGTTTTGTCACTTGTACCTACTCCCTGTTGACTCCTTAAAGTAAATTAAGTACCTATTTTTGTTAAATAAGTAAGGTCTTTGATACCATTTAGAATATTAGATACCTACTTCAATATGTACAATGAATGCCACCTCCGCACTCCACGTACATTCAAAAGCATAAATATCTTTGCAGCTATCGCGTCAAAACCTGTTAGCGAACAAGACCTTATTGTCAATGACATAGAGGCGTGTACATTTGAATGAAGTCTTGGGAACGTGTAGGTATATATTTATGACTTTGACTGTACCTAGGTAAGAGCACGTTCGCAGTTTAACAAATGGAGCGAACTGTTCAACGTCTTTAACAACGATAGTCTAGGACGGCTGGAGATGGGCACAAGTTAATTGTTGTCCTAGACAAGGTACCAACTTCATTTTCTATCACAAAACACTCTGCCATGGAATTCCGCTTGATGCCCATCATAGAAAATGAAGTACTATACAAAGACCTATTTAATTAAGTAATGACATGAAATGACATATTATTTAGCTCTTATGGTTCTGGGCAGAGACTTCATAAATAGTTGCCCATAGTCCTTTACGAGTAACAGTTTGCGGAAGAATAGCGAGGAACTTAGCTACTCAGATTATATTTAACTACTCAGGTACTTAGGTAGGTACAGTCAAGGTTAAAAATAAATATCCGCACAAAGTTGAAAAAATATGTACACATAGACTTTATTGCTATAGTAATAAGGTCTGTGTACATATTTCTGAGACTTTGTGGTGTATACATATTGGTGACCTTGACTGTACCTTACCTAAGGAACACATAAATTCAATTTACATTGATAAGGGCGCTGAATGTGAAGTCAGCATCAAAAGTAGCTAAGCAAAATAACATGCTCAAAATGATTTAGACACGACGTATTCTCTTGACAATAGAGTTAACTGCAAAACATTTTGACCACTTCGGTTGTGTAGCTACTTCTGCTGCTGACTGTACCTGCGACGACGCACACTTTAACAACGTCTTACGTGTCAAAAAGTCTATTACTTATAATAAATGTCAAAAAGTGACGGATGTTTTATCCACATTTTGTCGCGCGATGAACGCAGCCATTTTAGGCCCCCTGAAAAGATATAAACACAATAATACAATTACTTTTGACATGACATGCTATCGTATTGTTATAATGGTGCTCCCACACTAGCTGGTATACATGTCACATAACGTGATACGTGTGGGACCATCATTAGCTGCGCCACCATTACTGTCGAGTAAGTAAAATGTAGTCAATTAAATAAAGTATAAAGTAAGTGATAATACAATATTATGTCAAAAGCAATTACGTTTTACCGAGTAGAATAGAGCCCCAATCCAGTGAACTTGACTGTTCGCCTGGTCATTAAACTACTGTTGTAGGTATGGTAGGTGCCGCGTCCTCGGCTGCACCCAGCGTGCCGATACCGGTGCATTGCGTTTGTTATTTAAAGTTTCTACTCAGGTATCGGGGCGGGTACCGTGACATACCAAAGAAGTTCCGTTTAGGTTGAGATAAAGGAATAGAGCTGTATAACTGCTATAGCTCTGTCCCTTTCTCTCAACCTAAACTTAGTATGTCATGGTAACCGCCCAGGTATATCACTACATAGTATAAAACAAAGTCCCTTTACGCTGTCTGTCTGTCCCTCTGTATGCTTAGATGTTTAAAACAACGCAACGGATTTTGGTGAGGTTTTTTTAAAAGATAGAGTGATTCAAGAGGATTTTTTTTATGTAGGTTTAATAAATTCTGTGTTGTGTACGGGTGTTACAGAAAACTCACATAAACCGAAGCGAAGCGAGGGCGGTCGCTAGTCTATATACAGTGTCCCAGAAACCGACGTTAACCCGCCTAGGGCTGATAGAGCAGCTCATAAGCTATCGATTTAATCCCCATGTATGTTCAGCAATTGTTATTAGAGTCCGAGATATTGATCATTTTAGTCGGAATTTTTGTAATTTTTCCTTGTCCGTGATATGAATAACCCCTAAATTCAAGTATTAATTCTTTTTTCTTTCAGTGTTTTCTTGCATGATTAGAAAGAATCACTATGAAATAAGGAAGTTTTTAAAGTTACATGCCATTTTATTTTTCATTACAACTTTTTGAGTAAACGCAGTTTGTTTTTCCATACTTGGTAAAAAATAAGTTCTATTAGTTAATACATGAATTTAGGGGTTTTTCGTATCACGGACAATACGGACATAAGGAAAAATTACAAACGGTCCGATTAAAATGATCAATACCTCGGAAACCAATGATAATTGCTGAAAATACTGGGGGTTACTTCGATAGCTTATGAGCTGTTTTATCAGCCCTAGGCGAGTTGACGTCGGTTGCTGGGACAACCTGTATATAACATATTTCCACTAGACTTATAAAACCATACTTTGAGGTTTTTTTTGGGTTCTGTGCACAAAGGCTCCCAACGGGACCCTATTACTAAGCCCCCGCTGTCCGTCCGTCCGTCCGTCCGTCCATCTGTCTGGCAGCGCTGTATTGCCCGGTACGGCCGAGCCCTTCGTGTGCGAGTGCAATTCACACTTGGCCGGGGTTTTTTTTTACAACACTCGTTTAAAAAAAATCGACCAATTCTTCTGTCTTTTTAACCCTGGTTTAATTTTTGTTCACCTACGAGGAGGACGAGCAAGTCTGATACAGCCAGATCGTCGTAGTGACGACTATAGGCAGGTACCTTCTAGGTGTAGATAGGTACTACACAGTACACGTTGCTAGATTTTGGACGACCAACAAGATGAGAGCGGGGCAAAGAACTTTACCTGCGCAGTACCCTACAGAACTACAGAATTTTATCTAATCATAATATTTAATAAAATAAAATATTTCAAATATTAAAGTCAAAACATATTTTTACTTATACTTATTTTCTATATGGGATGTGCAATGCTCTAAAGATATTTGATCATTAATTATTTCTTAAAGTGAGTACCTACATACAACCAATGACTTAAACATTACACAGAAAAGACCGATCGGTAGACTAGAACAAGTACCAGAGAAGCTTGCTATTACGGCAGTTAAGCACTAACTACCATTATCTAATAACTTACCCGCAGAACTATACCCGACAGTAAATAAACGTAAATTGTTAATATCTAAATAAGTAGGTACAATGTAAATTCACTTTTAGCCGTTCTACCTTACATAACAAGTCCACTCGTGAACGAATATACATACCTTAATACTTATAATCGTATCGGGCACTATAAATAATTTATCTAGGAAACTAGAGGTTACACAATAACGCTAAATTTAAAATGGCTACGTAGTTCTCTTCTCAGTACCTACGGGTCTCACTGGTCAGTTTTCGACTTCCACTGAAACTGAACTAAAGCACATTTCAGTACATCGCACTCAATAACGTCTCATGTGTCGTATCGTCTCTCCTGCTCCTACCTCCTGTCGTCTCCCTCAGCCCAACCTGCGACAAAAGAGAACAACCGTTACAACGCTGGTAGGCCCTTAAAAATAAAATACAACTGAACATCTTTTCAAAGATTGAGGGTGCAGAGCGATCAATTCCGGGATATCTATTTCCCGAGGAGCTGAAAACAGAGCTATTTTTCGAGGAAACTAAAAATTTTATCAATAAATAAGTACCAAAATCATTTCTAGACCCCGAAAACCCTCTCAACATGATATCGGGAATATGCAAATGATGTAGGTACAGTCAAGGGCAATAATATGTATACAACTATACACTTTAGTACCTTGCCACTTTAACCACTGTGACAGTTCATATATGGCAGTTCAAATATGACGACAATTAGACAAGGTACTAAAGTGTATACATATTTTTGCCCTTGACTGTACTGTAAAGGTTCGCGGCTCTTAGCGTGCTGGCTGTATCTCCTGTCAGCGGTATTTGAATATGGTGTTCATTCAAATGTTTGCTCCTAGTTCATAAGTAGCACAAGTAGGTAGGTAGGTATATTACGGGATACTGGAATAAAAGGGGCCCTGGCCTGTCGTATCGCATAACGTTTTTTGTCCTAAAAATGGTGGCCGAGAATGTTTAGCATACTGTTGAATGGCATACTATACTCGTTTGTCCTAATAATTTTTGGGCATACTCATTGAACGTCCTAAAGCAAGTTTGTCCTAATATTGATATCTCTAAAGTCTAATTACCTAAAGCATGATATTCCTAACATGAATTGTCCTAATAATTATTTTGCCTATTATTAAACTGGCTACAATTACAGCACCTAAACTAAACTATGGTAGGCGTGAAGTCAGAATCGTTACGTATTCTACCTTCAGGCAGGTCAGATTTCGGTTAGGTTAGGTATGACGACGAGCGAAGCGAGGAGGAGTGTTAGGTAGAACTGTGATGTGACCCTAACGAGCGAGCGAAACGCCAGAACCAACAAGTTTGACATTTAGCACATTAAATATTAGGAATATTACAATGCACATCAATCATTCGACAGTTGAATCTTAGCCACATCAAACGATAGGACAAATAATATTTAGGACAATCGATAATAGGAGCAACAATTTCGGACAATCAAAAATATGCGGAACAAAGTGTATGCCACACGTTATTAGGACAAAAGACGTTATGCGACACAACGATAGGACTAATAATTGTATGCCATTCGATATAGACCCGAATAAAAGTAATAAGTAAGAGGAGAATTTGCGTTTTAATCGAGACGAGGCAGCTAGAAGCTCCACAGTAGGTACCTAACTATTCTGTAACATAGGTTTTATAGGTACAAGTTCTATTTTACTACTCTAGTAAGTACGCACGTAGGTAGGTACAGTCGAAGTCATAAATATGTTTACACTTTAGTATCTTGTCACTTTAATCGGTGTGATAATTTCATATGACATTTTAAACATGACGTTAAATAAACAAGGTAGGTACTAAATAAAGTGTAAACATGATGAGATTGATGAGCTATCATAGCTTTTATTCGAAAAAAATGTTCTTAACCTTTTTTTTGCAACGTGATGGAAATTTTCATCATAACATTCATAACACAATACTTACCAACTTTTTGTATTTTTTTTATGCGAATTCAAAATCCAATAGGGTTTGAATACAAGACGTTTTTCATTTTCATGCAACGAAGGGTTAAGACCAATTTGCAAGTAATTTTATAGGTATAGGTACTATAGAGAAATTGAAATCATGTGAATAGTACGAAGGCACCGAAATGTTGCATTTTCCATTTTTTTTAAACTATATTTATTCATGATGATTGTCGAAATCCCAATCTCTACATGCACGAGTACCTACCTACATGTCAAGGCAGGTTCAGTCGGCCAAAAATGTGGTCTACGACCGTACGGTGGAAGTTCATTTGCACGTCATGCATGATACAACAAGTTTGATTTTCCCTTGCAATAATATTAATGTTTATGACAGTGACAAGTGTCAACCTTAGCGATAATTAGATCTCACTGAAACTTTTGTCAAAACTGGAGACGACTTTCTTGGCCGACCACCGTACAATTCCGCCTCCACGCCATCGCCACCCACCTGTCAAAATGATGTTGCACGGATGGGCCAATGTAAGAAAAAATAAGGCGGGACTTCGGAGATGAAAATATTTTAGTGAAGGAGGTTAAGAATAAAAGTTGTAATAGAACTCACGTAAAATTAATTCTAGGTAGGTACCTATGCTGTAAAAGTTTCCTCGTCCGCCAATCTTGATTTTGGGCCACAGTCGGGACTATTTTACCAAGGTCCTACTCGTAGTTCGTTCTTTTTTTCAAATCATTAGCTTTTTAGGTAAATGGAGTTCATCACTAGCTTAATATGTGAAGGATAAGTATCAATATTTTTCGCAAACATGCAATGATATGTTGGTGTTAAGTTAATTATTTTTCCTACTCCTGTACTTTTATCTGTCATTTATATAGTCACGAACACTAATATAAGAACATACATAATATGTCCGCAGAATAATCCAGAGAAAAGTCTATCTTGTCTATGCCCCAAAACAGCACTTGTGCGTTTTTGAGATAAAACGATACGGCCAGCTGCCAAAGCTTAGCGTTGCACAATCGATTTAATCATATTTTAACGATTGTGAAATAGGGACTATAAATCACCTAAAATGTTTTGAGAAATGATTTCAGTTACCTGATTGGTCGATTTTAAAATAGCTGTATTCTGGTTGGTTGATACGAAATACAAAGTTTTTTTAAAAGATTTAAATTAGTTAAAGAGAAACATGTACCTAAAAGAACCTATCGTTCCGTTTGACAGTCGATGTGTATTGTGATTGGTGGATTTAATTTGATGAAGTATTCTGATTGGTCAAATTAAAATGTTTTGGAATTGTAAATAATTCTATTTTCCATTCCGTCAATTTAAAAACAAAGTAAACCATAGACACATATTTTGTCATTTTCTTGTTTCCCGCTCGTTTGTTGTTCTTTACTTCGTTCGTTCGTTTGTAAGTTTTTTCGCTTAGTTTTGCATTTCATTTGAAACCTAGTCGTAGAAAAAGTATTGTATGCAACGGTGTATAACTAAGTCAAAAAACACTCGTGGCGCTTACCTTTACGATGTTCGCCTTCGGCTCACATCGCCGAAGGCGCGTCGCGTCACGTCGAGGGTAAAATGGGTTTTATGCTCGAATTTTACACTCTGCTTTTCACTTCGATTGCAAGGAAATAAAACAAGAACTAAGCACATACAATATAATTTATTAAATTTTTATAATGTCAGTAATTAAAATGATACGTTTACCTACGCATAAAAATGTAAAATTAATTGAAATTAAAAGTAAAGTTTGAACAATTTTGAATATGTAACGTAATGTTCTTTTCTGGCATATTTACAGTATTTGTTTGTGACGTCGTAATCGTACTCGGTTTATTATTAGATGGAGATGGAGGTCGCTCTGAAGTTACACCTTCTTCATCCATCGGCCGAATATTTGATTTTATCTTACAGTCCCTGGATGTGGAAGCAACTGGCTCATTCGGGGCCAAATTGATGGCCTCTGTAATACAGTCGGATATTTTGCATTTATTTTCTATAGAGTCCTCTATATAGCCCTCTGCAACCTGGTCGGACTTCCAGCCTCCGTGCCGTTTTAAGGTGGTAATGTTAGCTCCTGAATCAGCTAAGAGGGTGGCTGATGTCCTCCTGAAGCAATGCCCAGTATACCTTTCAGGATTTTCCAAGTTAAAAAAAATCGCTATTTCTTTGGGCATTTGCATTGCTGCAAACTTGTCCCGGCCGATGACTTGCCTTGTACATTTACCGTTTTGGTAATTAAGAAAAAACCTATCTGAGCCAATATTTTGAGGCCGTAGGGCTTGGTATTTTTTTACAATATTCAAATACTCTCCTTTTACCACAAACGACCTTTCTATATTAGTTTTAGTATTGGGCAGGTTTATTGCTTGTAATTGGGTGTCTGTCTTCACATCCTTCATGGTAATATTAGCGAGTTCTATACCTCGGCATGCACCGCTGATGCCAAAAATTAGGGCTACCTACGACAAAAATATTGATGATAAATAAAAATGTAGGTAGATGTTTTCAAAAAATCAAATAATTATGTGCTAAAGCATTTTAATACAATAAAGGAATATGTACTTTTGTGGCCAAATATTTTTCGTCGGGAGCGTTATTTAAAAACGTTTCCACCTGGATTGCTGAGAGAACTTTAGATTTTTTAGCCTTGTATCCGCTGGAAAGTCTCTTCAGAAAAGCTGTTAGCTTAGAATAAGTTTTTATATTGACGTCATGTTTCAACTGCACGGTAGATTTTAGCATTGAATAAATGCTCCAGAGGGTTGGAGGCTGTAATTTCTTCGACAGTTCGTCAAAATAGCTTAAAAAAACACACTCCGCAAACGTGTTTACGTTTTTTTGGTTCTTCCAAATCATAAAACTTTCGTATGTGCTGAGATAGATTTTCTTCGATTTAGGCGGCAATATTTGCTCAATTACATCTTTCGCACTTCTTTCCATTAAAGTCTCAGGCGAAATCATTATTTGATCGTCACTATCATTACTCGAAGACATTGTTTAATTACTTATTAAATTTTGAACCGCGACACAACAAGCTATTTTCTAGTTTTGTTTGACGAATAATTAGCTTCGCGCCATTCAATTATTTTTCTTAAACTTTTTTTTTAATTTTCGACTATGTGACGTTTGACTATGGTCTGAGCCTTAATGCCAAGTTATTATAAATAATTGCGTGATATTTTTTTACGTAAACGCACGCCGTAGGTATTATTCGTAAATTTGTATTTAGATATTTATACAAATGTCGTAATGAAATTAAGATATAACATAAATCTCATAAAAATATATCAATTAAATGAAGGTGTATTGTGTATGTGGCTGTAAGGCCTGATTGCCTTAGTCTTAAAAGAAGAAATTACTTTATGCACTAGTGCATAAAATGCGATTTTATGCAGCCTATACCCAGCATAAAGAAGGACTTTACGAGCATGAGAAGTGAAAATGATATTATTGCTAAATATAATAAACATCGATTTCGATAATATTATTTCATTCAAATTTCGAACATCTCTGAAAAACAAAGAAATTTGATTTGACCTCTATTCTAATCTAATATCAGTCGAGATGACGTTTAGTTCAAATGAATTGTCAATTTGCATATAAATTTGACAAATATCTGACGTAAGTAAGATATAAAGATAATTTTAAAAAACTATGACAGCTGCCAGAAAACTTTTCAATCGGCCCTGAACAACGCCGCGTTGCCGGTCATAAAATGCGGCTTCTGAATGCATCATGGAGGCTTATGATAATTATGTCGGTAGATAAAGTAGTGTATGTAACTGTATATAATTAGGCATTAAAACACGTGTGTGATGTTATTATGAAACCCGCCTTCGGCTCGATTCATAAACCCACACTCGTGTTCAATGCCCTTCATTATGTACAGTCACAAACTACTATTAGGCTTCAAAGTATCACGTTGCGGGCGAAACAACTCGAGAGAACTGTAAAGGAATTTCATACAAAATTCAAGACCTAGGCCGAGACTGTAAACATTGCGGCTGTATTTATGAACAAGGTAATTAGCTAAATTATATTTATAACATTTTTGAGAAAAAGTTATAATGTCAAATACTAGGAGTGCATAACAGTAGTTTATGCAATAGTTGTATAAGAGAGGTCAAAAAAGACGAGTGGTGCGTGTTACGATGTGAGCCGAAGGCGAACATCGTAAAAGAAGACGCCACGAGTGTTTTTTGACTTACCTAGTTATAAACCGTTGCCTACAATACTTTTTCTACGAATTATTTAGGTTTCAAATGAATAAATGATAAATTAAGCGAATAAACGTACAAACGAACGAAGCACAGAACAACAAACGAGCGGGGAACAAGAAAATTACAAAATATGTGTCTATGGTTTACTTTGTTTTTAATTTGACGGAATGGAAAATAGAATTATTTAAATTTCCAAAACACTTTAATTTGACCAATCAGAATACTTCACGAAATGAAATCCACCACCAATCACAATTCACATCGACTGTCAATCGGAACGTTAGATTCTTTTAGGAACATGTTACTCTTTAACTAATTTAAATCTTTTAAAAAGCTTTGTATCTGGTATCAACCAACCAGAATACAGCTACTTTAAAATTGACCAATCAGGTAACACAATTCATCTCTCATAACATTAGGTGTTTTTAGTCCCTATTTCACAATCGTTAAAATATGATTAAATCGGTTGTGCAACGCTAAGCTTTAGGCGTATCGTTTTATCTCAAAAACGCACAAGTGCTGTTTTGGGGCATAGACTAGATACACTTTTCTCTTGATCATTCTGCGGACATATTATGTATGTGACTATATTAGTGTTTGTTACTATACAGGGTGTTAGGTAGAGCGTTGTCAAAAAGAAACAGGCGAGTAGAAGAGACCATTAGCTATCCATTTCAGGTACTTTAACCCTTAATTGGTCTAAGGGCTATTTAATACCGTTTTATTTATAATTTTATTACAAGACACCAAAATTCGGCCTTTAAACCCCGAAAACAAAGGAACTACTTGGTGTATTGACAAAATTTTAATTTTGATAGATTGTTAGATGTTGTGGTAAATGAACCTTATCTTCCATATGTTAGAAGGATGTTAAAACACTATCTAACTGCGTAAGACGTGGTAAATGAACAGAGAAGTAAATTTTCTCAAACATCGAATTCGCCACATTCAACAAGTTATTAGCAAATAACTCGAATTATTAAGAGTTTTGTTATGCATGTGGCATACCATTAGAATTGGCGTGAACAGGAGATGTTTTTAGGAAATTGGAAGAATTGTAATCACTTTAGTTTTTTTTTTAATTTCATTGTAAAGTTGAGGTTGAAAGATTTCTTTATCGGTTTCTGAAACTTTGGGAGCCCCCATTATTTTTTGAAGTAGCTTTATGCTTCCAGTAACAGTTTTATTTGAACACCACAACATTTAACAATCTATCAAAATTAAAATTTTGCCAATACACCAAGTAGTTCCTTTTTTTTCGGGGTTTAATGGTCGAATTTCGGTGTCTTGTAATAAAATTATAAAAAAAACGGTATTAAATAGCCCTTAGACAAATTAAGGGTTAAAGTACCTGAAATGGATAGCTTATGGTCTCTTCTACTCGCCTGTTTCTTTTTGACAACGCTCTACCTAACACCCTGTATAAATGACAGATAGAAGTAGAGTAGGAAAACATTAAAAGTACATTGCTGTGACGTTTGGGAGACATCCGCGCTTTTCGTGTGCGCCCGCCCGCCCGCCTATGCGCCGCACCGCCTGCGATTTAAGTTGCGTTGAATTATGCCTGATATGCCTCCTAATTACTGCTGCGCTTTTGGCACTTTATTTTAACAACCAATTACTTTTCTTCCCTAGAGTGGTATCACTTTCAACACGCTTCTAAGATAAGCAATGGCCTACTTTCAGAGTATGAGACATGAAATAGTTGTTTGATAACCAAGGGTTGAAAGTGACCCATTTCACCAGGTTTTCGTATTCTGACCGTCTTAAAAAAGAAGGTTCTCAGTTTGACTGATTTGATTTCTCCGTCAATAATGGTCCGATTTCCAAAAAACTTTCATTGCTTGATAGAGTAAGCGTTCGAGGTGGTCCCATTGACACCAAATTGTAATCTAATGAGGGGATCCATGAGGAATTGAGGGAACTCCGCAAATATTATAGGCATACATATAGCAATTTCAGTATTTTTTATTAACAAGTCCAGCATTTTCATTAAGGAAGTATCATTTTGTCATGTGGAACTGATGATGAAGATCACAGATGGCCAACGGAACTCCTCAAAGTTACCTATTTCTGGGATGGCGATTAGATATCTCGATTAAGATAGTTGAGCCAATATAACGTAGAACATTTAATTGTTTAAATATGACTGACTTTCTGGCGGCGTTACTTGCGTTGAATTTGAAATGTCCTTGAGTGAAGCGGAACTACATAACAGCTTATTATGATCACTAAAAAGTATAAAATAAAATAAATCTTTAAAAAAGAAAAAACCGTTATCATATTGATTTTTTCGTTTTTTGTTTTCAAAACATTTATTTATTTCTGCGGTAAACATTGCCATTGGAAATATAGAAAGTAGGTAGGTACGTCGCTTTCGGTATACGTATTGTGCGTACTTAGGTATAATTAAAAAAATATCGACATTCGTAACTTTTCCTGCTTGTTAAAACTTATTTTGAACAGTACCTAGATAGATACCGTAGATAACTTATTTTTTATGTTCACGTTAAAATTTGTTGTTGAGTAGTAAGTAGGTAAAGTACATTATCTACATACCTAGTCAGAGTAATTTTATTCTTCCTTTCTGACTAGGTAGGTACATTACTTAAACCCCTTTTCTTTTTTATAATTCCAAATTATTTATTTGCGTCTGCTCTTAATGAGTAACCTACGAATAATTTAGGTACCCCTTCGTGCTGATGGTATAGAGGTACCGTCATCAAATCTGTACCTAATTCCACGATTAAGTACCGCTGAAGTAGTAGTAAGGAGGTGTACCTAACACGAAGATTGCCGATAGATCGCTCGTTTATTTGGTGCAATGAGACACCGTGACAACCTTTCGATAATCGTGACATGATTTAGCGATAAGCCGATAACCAACGAACCTACTCGCGTATCGGATTCTATTTCAGACATTTTGCTTTCGATGCCCTGTTGTTTGTTTAAACTGTAAACTCTGTAAGTAGGTACCTACGTGGGTAACTTATTATTACTGTTATCCTAGTAACAAATAACCAAATATCCCTAACACGTTAAAAAACTGTGGTATCGCTAGTGCCGCCGCCGCCGGCCGCCACTTGGCCACCACATGGTCAGCCCTTTGTTTGAAGAAGCTGACACGACCAACTAACAACGGGTTCTACGACTGTCTACACAAAGTTTTTATCACTTCCAAGATTTCACATTTGTAAACAATAAATTTCAACCTGACAATGTATCTGTTGTGTGTTGGATAATTGGAGGCGGAACGCGAAACATGTTAATGTTTAAAAAATATGCTCGATTAGTGGAAAACGTTTTAAAGGTTAGATTTCAATAGGTTTTAACTGTTTTATGTTAGGTAGGTATGTTCATTTGTTTATTCAATCACGTATCTACCAACTTATTTAATTCTACCTCGGCTTTGGATATCTTGTAATTAGGAAATCTATAAAAGGCTAATAGAGGTCGGCAACTTTGCTATAGATACACCGAGGAAATGCTGCCAGCATCTGTGGTAGGTAGATTCCAACTATTAGTTTTAATTTAGGTAAGTAATCTTTTTTATATTTTTTTAGTTTTAGTTTTTTTTTTTCAGGGGACAATATCACACCAATTGACCTAGTCCCAAACTAAGCTCAAGGCTTGTATTATGGGTACTAGACAACGATATAAATACTTACATAGAGAAATATATACTTAAATATATAGAATAAATAAAATAAATATAAATATATATATAGTTACTTTAATTTTCCATAGTTTTCGTTTTAATTTGTACCTATATCACAGAGTAGTTTTTTAGCCTAAATAATGTTAACCTAAGGCTAACAATGTGATTGGGTAGGTATACCTTTCATGTTTTACGAAGAAACTTGAAAAGGGCGAAGTGGAACCCAAAATTAGATAAGTAGGTATTTTAGGGCGTAGGTACCATTATTATTTTGTCAGCATCTACTGTACTGTGTACTATTTATCATTACCTATTTTAATAATTATTGTTTTTTTTATAATATGTACCTATGTATATGTTATAATATAGGTAGTTTCTTACGGCGGTTCTTCTCAGCAATGGTGCCTCTTTTGACGTGTTAAAGAGAACGATTTGGTTTTTTTTTCTAATATAATGGGTACATGGATGTTTTAGGAAGTCCTTAAAAAAAAGAGGAATGTTATTTTACAATTGCTTGACTATGATCATTTCTAAATTTTTCATAATCATAGAAAAAATCTGCATTTTGAGTCGTCATAACACATTTTTTTATTAAGGGTTGCAGTGTTGCCTCTGTAAGATCTGAACTTAATTCTATTCGTGGCACTAATACAGATCAATTATAACTGGATAAATGATCTTGTACGTAGCCGCTCAAGCACATCCGGGGCTACACGCTCTGGTCGCCCACATCACTAATGAACATGTGGTTGAAAAAGTCCATAATATTGTACAGGACGACCGCCGGGTCAAGGTGCGTGAAATAGCTGAGAACATACTCGTAGGCATCTCCACTGGGCGAGGAGGAGCATGAAAACCTGCCCGAAAATTTGGCCATGACAAAGCTGCCTGCACGATGGGTGCCACGTTTGTTGACGATCGAACAAAAACGCGAACGAAAGCGAATTTCCAAGCTGCGTTTGGATATCAAAGCGTAATCGTCGGTTTTTGTTAGGGTTCCGTAGTCAAACTAGGAACCCTTATAGTTTCGCCATGTCCGTCCGTCCGTCCGTCCGTCCGTCCGTCCGCACTCTAGCTCAGAGACTCATAATACTAGAAAGCTGTAATTTGGCATGAATATACATATTAGTCACGCCAACCAAGTGGTAAAATAAAATTGTGAAAAATATTTTTTTTAATGCCCCTCCCCTACACGTAACGTGGGGATGCTTTTTTTTTTCTTGTCTACCTCATAGTGTGGGGTGTCGTTGGATAGGTCTTTCAAAAATATTGCGGGTTTATAAAAACCATTTTTCGATTAAGGGATCCGTTTATGAAATATTAAGCTTTAAAGCGCTATTTTTTGTTAGAGTCAAGTGTCCCCCCCCCCCCCCTACAGCCAAAACTACAAATACTAAAAATCTGAAAAATATCTTCAACGAATGCGCATATAACGAATTTTAAAGGAAAACTATCACGGCTAAGTAGACATGATTAGTTCCTGAGTACAGGCCACTAAAGTGTTTATACCTATCAAAATCGCCTATGATAACTTTGATAGAAAAATTGTTAACGGGGCCTGCACGCGCGGGGGGAGTCGAACTGTCCAAGTAACAAATCGAGCGACAGCCGCGCTCATAAGCGCGAGCGCCTAGATGCTGTTCGGACGTGCCCCGGAATGCTACCTACAAGTTTGCGATTTGCGATCTGAAAGTTTACAAATTTTCGATTAGATTATTGATTTGAGTTGAATACCTATCGTTTGGAAAACTTAAAATTCTATTTACTGGACCTTGTTTTTTGTTCAATTTCTATTAATTACTATATAAAAGATTAAACTTTTATTGTAATTTAAAGTCGGTTTGAAGCAAGTTAAATACCTAACTACCTACATAGGTATACTGATCTCACACTTAAAAGCTTGGCTCATGTTTGAGATATTATGTACGAATTTATAAGAAAAAGAATCATTACTAAGTAGACTTAATTAGTTCCTGAGATACAGGCGACTAACGGGTTTATACCTACTAAAAATCATCTAAGACAGCGCCAAATAACTTTAAATAAAAAATTGGTTCATACATGTTGCTTTTTGAGATAGTTTTTTGTGTTTGTCGTTACGGCTTCGGAACCCTACACTGAGCATGGTCCGACATGCTCTTGCCCGGTTTTTTTTAGTTGATTTGTCACCGTGGATGGAACTTGAGTCCACCATTATACACCAGAGTCGAAACAGAAGTCGACACAATGGATGTTTGCTAGTGTTCATGACTCAAAAAAGGCAAGAAGTTTTTGTCAGCTGGGAAAGTGATGGCGACAGTCTTTTGGGATGGTGAAGGAATGATCATACGAGTAATTGATTGTTTGGAAAAGTGGAAAACTATCACTGGCCGTTATTACTCAGAGGTAACCGACCGGACCGTTGGTTGAACCGTTTTAACGCAGAGCTGTTGGAAAATCAGACAAAGTTGTCCCGCAAGAAAGTCCTCTTTCATCTCGACAATGTGCTAGTGCACACCTCAATGATTGCAATGGCTAATATCCACGAGTTGGACTTCGAGCTGGTGACACATGCTCCGGATTCACTGGACCTAGCTCCGTGTGATTTTTTTCTATTCCCGAACTTGAAAAGATGAGAACGGGCGTGAACGGCTATTTAGACCCTAATGCCCTAGCCTAGCACTTAAAGAAAAATAATTATTAAGTTGAAAAATAAATTTGATTGGTATAATACAAAACCGAACTTTTTATAAGGACTTCTCAAACATCCTTCGTAGGTAGGTATCATAAATTCAGAATTCATTTGAGTATACCTTACTTAAAGGACATGAGCTAGTAGGTTTAAACATCATTAATTCATTACATTACGGATAGGTAGGTTTGCACGGTTGCGACACTGTATGAAAAATGAAGTAGGTAGGTAGAGGGTCATCATGGATCGAAAACACTTTACTGATAGGTGAGTAGGTATTATAAGTAATTCTTAATAATAATTTGAAGATTCCGTAAAATATCTAGTAGTTAGGTAGTTAGGTACCTAGTCTTCTTAGACGCAAACACTCATTATTATGTTCCACTTATTGTAACTGCTGTGGTGTACACATGTGGTTAAACGTCGGTCGTACGTACCTATAGGTGTGGACAGAGCGGGGAGGCGGCAGGTCGGCCGACGTAGTGTAAACAGCGGTTATCGACGCGCCGCCACTTGCCTCCGCGGCATCTCCGGCTGCTGCGCTATATTTATCCGTTCTGGAACTGACGCGCGGCTAAATTCGTTCGACGCCGTATGATGCCGGCCTCCTGCAACCACATCCACGTCACGGAGCCGCCCTGATGCTCACCACCGGCCGCCGGTGCTCAACAGAGAGCGAAAGCATCATCTCGCAGAGCCAATTCGCGAGAGACAACATCACGACAATGAATACAAATCGCAGAGCACTCAAATATGAAAGGTAGAGTAAAGTATTCTCACCTGCGAGTAATGTCTCAGTAGGACTTGTGAGCGGGGGCGGGTGCGGCGGCCACGCACGCCTGGTGGTGGTAGTAGGAGGGCGCGGGCGCGCGGTAGTGGTGGTGCGGCGGCGAGGCGCGGTACGCGTCGGGCGGAGGCGAGCCACGGAAGCCCGCGAGCTGACAGCTCGGCGGCTCGAACAGGTCGCGGAACGCCGGCGGCAGCTGCTCGGCGGGCGGCTCTGGCGCCGCGTACCAGCCCGTTGTGGCGGCGCGGAACTCTTCGGCCGCCAGCGAGTACGGCTGCGGCGAGCAGTAGACGGAGGCGGGCGGCAGCCGCGGCTCGCAATAATCGTCCAACGCATCGGCCGGCTTGTCGTAGCGCGCACAGTCGGCTCCGGGCTCGCGCTTGGGCCGGCACTCGAACAGACGCGGCTTCACATCGGGCTTCACGTCACGCGCCTGCGCCTCAGACGCGCTCAGCGCCTCCTGCGCGGCCAGCGCCTCCTGCGCCTGCTGCAACTGCTGCTGCCGCTTGATGGCTTCCTCTTTCTCTTTCAAGGCATCTTTCTTTTTAAAACGACGCCGCCGCCTCAGGTATGATCCGTTGTCGAACATATTATACGAGTCCGGATCTAAAGTCCAGTAACTGCCTTTTCCTGGTTTTTTATCGTCACGAGCCACTTTCACAAAGCATTCGTTGAGGCTTAAATTATGTCGTATTGAGTTTTGCCAGCCTTGTTTGTTTTCGCGATAGTAGGGGAAACGCTCCATTATAAACTGGTAAATTCCGTTGAGAGTGATGCGGCGGTCGGGCGCATTCTGTATCGCCATCGCGATGAGCGCTATGTAGGAGTACGGCGGCTTGACCATGTCTTTTGGCGCGCCGACGTGCTGCTGGTGCGGGTGCAGGTAGGGCGCGCCGTACCCATAGCGATACTGCTCGTAGGCGTACGGCGGCACACCGGCCGAGTACCCGCCGGCGGCGCCGCCGCGGTACGCATACGGGCTCTGCTCGCCGAACAGCGCGTGCATGGCGGCAATCACTGGCTCAGCATGCTAGCGCGACGCGGCCCGAGCGCGATGCTCCCTCGGCAACAAAACGACGACTGACTGATTTTGTTTAGATTCACAACAAGGCACGTTTACATAGCGGACGCTAAACGAGAGGCGAATGAGCGGGATCGTAGGCGACGCCGGTGGATGCTCCGTCGCATCGCTCCGCCCTCGAAACCTCCTTCTCGTTCTAGCGGTCGCAAGCGCGCTGCCCGCGCCGCTGCTGTCTCGCTCGGCGGCGCCGGCCCGCGGGGCGGGGGCTGGACGCCCAGTCCGCGGCGAGGGCGGGCCCGCGCTGCTGCACGCG